>JANHAO010008384.1:0-19280 GCA_026873985.1 Saraca asoca | reverse complement strand
CACAGATAGCAAATTTTTCTTCATTCCTGGGACATGGTAAACATCTTGAAGTGGCACCTGGTTAGTATTATATCGAGGCGTAACTATCGTTGTACCAATGTGAGCTATCAGTAACCTTGAGTTATTAGCTGTCACCACCACACGACTTCCCTTGTACTCAGATAGATTTTGCAGCTTCTGTTTATCACCTATCATATGATTTGAGCAACTCAAATCTATGATCCAATCATTCTTGTAGCCTATCTATTCTAGTGTTCTTACTGTGAGAGCTAATTCTTCTTCCTCCATAGCGAATAATGCTTTGGCATCCCAACCATCCTCACTATTCTCCTTGGAACTAGAAGTAGCAGTATTACTTTCAACAGGCTTTTTCTTAGTCCAACAATCTTTTACCATGTGGCCCATCTTCCTGCAGTTATAACACTTACCATCAAACTTTCTTCCATTATCATGATTCTTCGAAGCTCCTCTTGGATGAGAGCCTCCCTTTCCTTGATGAACTTTTACCTTGTCATCATCCTTTTTAGATCTGCTACTAGTATACCGCTTGTAAGTGCCTCTACTTTTGCTAGTGTAATCGATATTCGGGTCTCAAACCATGGATAATTATTCTCTTTATCCTAGTTTCCCCAATAGAAGTTGTCAGATCTAATTCTGAAATTTTGTGGCATATCGACTTCACCTTGTGAAAGTACTGGACAATCGTCATGTCGCGTTGCGCCATCGATAGCAGCTTGTTCTCAAGAAGTTGCAATCTTGTATCATTCTTCTTTGAAAAGAGTGTAACAAAAGTGTCCCATGCTTCCTTTGGTGTTTTAGCATCCTGGATGTGCTCCAACATTTTTTCTTTAATTGTGGTCTTTAAGGCAAACATCACTTTGCCTGCTTTAATTTTCCACTTTTACAAGCTGCTATTGGCATCTTTTTCCATTGGTTGTGTAACTTTACCACCACCGACAACCTCCCAAAGGTCCTGACCTTATAAGTAAAACTCCATACATGTTGCCCACGTGTTGTAGTTTTTGTTGTTGAGCTTCCTGATTCCTCCAACTACTTGAAGGTCACCCATCATGCTGGCAAGACTTCGACTATACCGAACAAGCTTAACTAACAAACTTGCAGAGTACCAAACTCCTCACGACTCAAGATAGCTCCACCAAGAACGGTCCCAGACTGAACTGCTCTGATACCAATTATTGAGTACAATTTAGAGTACACAACTCTAAACTTACTAATGCTGGACTCAAACAAGTAAATAAATTACTTGTATTTTACCCATAACAAAGGACATTATAACACTTCACAAAGATCACTCACAGTTTAAAGAAGAACTAAACTCTCAATAGAAAACTCACAACTACAAATTATTATTTTGGAGGAGGATGCCTAAACCAAATGCAAGGGAGGGCATTTATAGTCCTCACCATGCAATCTATACCATATAAATATTAAATTGAGAAATAATTCTAGCCATACATTCTACACACTTCTCTAAAATATCTCACACTTCTCTAAAAAGTCTTTTTTCTATATCCTTCTACAATCTTCTCTTAAAATATCTTCCTTCTACATTTGTTGAGACCTTCTTTTGTCTTGGGTTCAAATGGATTAGGCTTTTATTTTCACTAAGTTAAAATAGGTTGGGCTTGTAATGAGCTAGTGTTGATCTTCAACATTCCTTTCTTGTTGCTTTGATGACTTCCTTAGGATGATAGTGGTGGTTCTACTGAGATGTAAGACAAGAAAATGCATGTACTAAAAAAATGATGCAATGAAAACATTAGAGACTATTAATAATCCAAACACAGATTGTTCTATATGTGTAAAGAAGGAAAATTCACATTCTTTTATTGGTGTGTGCCTCCTATTGAACAGATGAATTAAGAGATTGAAGTAGCTACTAACTCTATCCAAGGGTTTACCCTCTGTTCTAATTCATTTTTAGAGACAAAATAAGAAATTAAAGATTTAAGGAATCGACACATTTTGTTGAAGAAGAAAATATTAACATTGGAAGCCACATTTGTAATTTGGAAGTTGCTTGTTTTGGCTAACTTTTATTTATTTATTTATTTATTTTGCATTCTTCTTTTAGTCATGCTTTTTATTGTCTGATCAGTGAAGTAGGCATAATAGAAGTAAAATTTGAAATTTTATTTTAGTAGTTGGTATTAGTGGGTTATTAGTCGGCTTTTGGAATTGTTTTTGCATCACTTTATGATATAATGTAATTGTATTTTGTTTAATGAAATGAGTTTATTTACTAAAAAAAACATATGCAATATTTTTGTTTTTAAATTTGGTGTCCATTTTTCTACATTACTTGTATAATGAGGCAGTACACATCAATGAACAAAAAAGTGTGAAAACCTAGAGAAGAGTAAAAGGGAGAAAAATACAATAAGAAAAGACAGTAGTAAATATAACAAAAATAAAAAAATAAGTAAACTTAAAAAAATAAAAAACCTGAATAAGGTAAAAACCAAAAAAATTGAAGACAATAATAAACTAATGTAATGCTAAATTCTATTGTAATTGCATCTTAAATAATTGAAGTAAAACTTGAATTGGTGAATTGGAAGCCAGCCAATATAATTATATTGATTAATCATAAAATAATTTCAAGACATCTACTTCCGGTCCCCCGTGAAATAGTAAAAAGAATTTAATTCTGTCCCCACAAAGATCCAACAAAAAGATTTAATTTTTAAACCCACAGAACCAGCAAAAATAATGAAGCGCCCTTACAGAACCATCAAATCCAGTTATGCTTGTAGGTAGGAAAATGCGGTGCAACCTGAATTTTGGCTTGGACCTAGCCTGATTTAAACAGGGGTTGGATTAAGTAATTGGGACCAAGGGCTGTGTATGAATAAAAAATTATATATATTTTTTTAAATGGGTTAGGTTCAGGTTTACATGTAAAAAATTAGGTTAGCTAGAACCCGGCCTAGCTTATATATATATTCAAAATTTTAGGAGTTATTCCTTTTTTTTTTCTTTTTGCTACAACATGAACAAGCAGACATGACCCAACAAGGACATAACTGTAAGACCTACTAAGATAAGACTAATAAAATGGCTTGATTTGTCCACAAAATAAAAGATTAAGACAAGAAATAAAACAACTTTAGGCTATTAAAATACTTGAGACATCATATTGTTCTTACCTGCAACACTTGATTGTCTATAGTATTGACTATTAAATAATAAGTTAGTAAATTCTAAATTTGGTACAACAAGCTCCTCCACTAAGACATTGAGACATCATATTATTCTTACCTGCAACAATTGGTTGTCTATAGTATTGACTTAAAATGATGCTTGACTTTGGATAACTATTGTCATTTTGGTAGCTTAGAACCATTAGGAGAATGATTTATAAGAATATCTATTCCTTGACCATGTATTTTCCAATTTATTATGTATATTGGTTTCCTCATGAACAAGTAAATGATTTACAATATTTTTTTCCTTGGCCACATATTTTTTAATTTCTTAGGTTTCTCAGTTTCCTTATGATCCACATTCCATACTACCTATCTTTCTTTCTAATTGCTCTATGCTTGATTGAGTTTACTTGCTCTACTAGCTGTTTGAAATTCAAAATATGCATTCATGACTTCTTTTATTGAAAACTTTGAATATTCAATTAGAGTGAAACTTCAATATTGTTTATATATGCTGATAAGTGCACTTTGGATAGGTATAAATGGCTATTTTTCAATAAAACCTATGTATGAAACAGTCTGTTGCTAAGGTCCTAACTACTAAAAAGTTGGGCATAACAAATCCTTGTCCCCTTGTTCTATTAGTTGTTAGAAATTTGAAATATGTATTTATGATTTCTTTTATTGAAAAATTTGAATATTCATTAGAGTGAAGATATATAAATATGTCAACTTTTTCTCATAGAAAAAGTAAATGTCTTTTTTTAAATGTTCATGTGGTGATGATATTTTCACATATAGCATGAAATCCAAGATTTTGGAAATAGTATAATGTAATAATCATAAACACTAACACTAGATGACGAGAAAGACAAACCAAGTGTAGAGAGAAAAAGAAAGGAGGTGTATAATTTTTATCTAGCTTTTCTCATTTACTTTTCAATAATGTCTCTAAATTCAGTATCTATTTCCTTTAATACTTTATAATTAAAATTTTGTTCATTTATTCTAACATAAAAAACTTCCATAGGCACTACCATCATTCAGAATGACTTATGAATGGTGGTAGTGCAATGTTGTAGCCTTATAGGAGGAGAGAGATGACCAAGCCTAAAGATAAAAAGAATAATAGGTACCTAATGTCTTATCTAGTTCTCCTTGCTTAATTTTTGCTTGTTCTTTTAATTTAGGATTTGTTTTCTTTATTGGTTTTTAATTCAAAAATAGGGGCTATTGGAGTGTTGGAGAAGCTTTTGCCTGGAGGGAACATATCCAAACTTCCCAAGGTGGATTTAAGGTACCCATAACCTCTCCTTAGAGGCCAAATCTTCACTTTTATTTATAATAACAATATTTTTTTTGAAATATTTCTAGTTTAGTGTGTTTTTGCTATTTAAAAGGGTTAAAGATGGTTTTAAGTTCATATGAATGTATTTTTGTCATATGACAAGTGTTGGGCAATTAACAAAAACATTTGTGCAAGTGTTATAGCTAAAATCCCAATCTATGCTAGGTAAGAATGATGACTAGTTTAGATAGTTTTCAAGTTGTCTAAAGTTGAGTAATGTAATGTATAAGTGTTGAGATTGAAGTTCTGAAATACTTATTTTACTGCACTATAGTGAGGATTGCACATGTTTTCATTATGGAACCTTTTGCTGAGATGTTAGATTGACTTACTTAAACTATGTTGGGGGAGGAATAAAGGAGAAAAATATGTTTACATAAAGAAAGGAATAATGGTGAAAGAATTCCACATATGAAAGGGAGCCACAAGGTGGTGGATATTATCTAAAGGAAGCAATAAGGTGGGGGACATTGTCTAAAAGGAGTAACAAGGGTGTTAAAAACTTTTGTTAGATTTGTTTTGGTTAAGAACTTAGTTAAAAGAAAGAAAAAGATATGCTATTATTATCAGTAGAATTTGGCACTATGAAGTGGGCTAGCAAAAGCCCAGAAGGAGCTGAGTTTGACAAAAGGATGAGTTCACCAGACCGTGAGGTTGCTGTGCAGACGACCTCAGCTTGCTAAAGACCTGAGCTTGCTAGCCGAACGAGCTCAAGGTCACGAGTTAGCAATAGCCCCAGCATACGAGCTCAAGCTCACTAGGACAAAGCCTCACCTAGCTAGAAGCTCGCTGAGGTTGAGCATAAGGCCAACAAATAACTTGCACTGCCATTTTGCAAAATATGACCATCGGGCCCCACACATAGAAAGTAACATACAGAAGCCAGTCTATAGTACCGTAGGCAATCTTATATATTTAATATTTGATGTAACAGATATGCAATTTATTTAGTTCCATTTGTACCCCTCCATGCTTCTATGAATGGGGGATGGAACTTTTGTAAAGTAAGAGAACCCTAGTAGAAACTCTGTTGGAAGTCATAGCCAAAACACTGTAAAAACTCCTTCAGATTAATAAAACATCTCCGTGGATGTAGGGTCCAGTGCCGCCTGGATTTAGCTGAACTACGTTAAACCTCTATGCATTTTGTTCTTTTCCTCCTTCCTCTAGCTATTCAGCACCTTTCTACCACCTCAACAACTTGGAAATAGCTTGGGTCTCGAAAGAACCCCCTTCGTTGGTTGGATTCGGGTTTAACCAAAATCCACTGTCAATAGCTACAATCATACAATTTTATTGAATCTCAGATTGCTATTTAAATACAATAAAACATAATAGAAAAACTACTTAATCTACCCATTATCTATTGAAACAGCAACTAAATAGCTAAATACTATCAACTATAGCAGTAACAACTTCCATGTATTGCAGCCTTCAATCTCTCTAATCAATTTAGCTGCAACAAACTCCTATTTTTTTTTCTTTAACTAACTACAGCTAATGAGGCATTTTTCTTAACACTCCTCCTTGCATCAATAGCTACACATGGCATGCTTCATCCTTAGGAATTCAAACTTATCCCTAGGAAGAGGTTTCATGAAAATATCAGCTTGCTGATAAGAATTTTTGCAATAAATTAATGTGAAATCACCACTCTTTTGGACTTCTCTGATGAAATACAACTTGATGTTGAAATGCTTAGTCTTGCTATGAAAAATAGGATTGTTAGAGATTGCTATAGCTATTTGGTTGTCCACATAAATTGGTGTGCTTTCCTATTGCACCAAATATAAATCAAATAGAATTTTCCTTAGCCAAAAAGCTTGATTCACATATGCAATTGCAACTATAAATTTTTCTTCTGTAGTTGATTGGGTTACAACTTCTTATTTCTTTGAACTCCAAAAGAGCACTTCAGAACCTAAAGTAAAAAGTGCCCTAAGGTGCTTTCATATCATCCAAAGATCCTCCCTAATCTGAATCAAAATAATCTTCCAACTTGAACACTTGATTAGGTTTAAAATGAATACCAAAATCAAGAGTTCCTTTATTATATCTGAGGACTCTTTTTGTAACCTTGTAATGTTGCGCACTAGCATAATGTAAGAACCTTGAAAGGACATTTATAGCATGAAGGATGTTAGGTTTTGTTTCAGTTAAATACATGAAATGGCCAATTAGACTTCTATAGATTCCCTCTTTAGCCTTCTCAGCACCTTCATCCTTACTCAGCTTCTCCTTTTGATTCATTGGAATGGCAATTGCTTTGCATTCTTCCATATAAAACCTTCTTAGTATTTCCTTTGCATACTTCTTCTGATATATGAATATTCCTTGTTGATCTTGCCTAATCTCTATTCTCAAAAAGTAAGCCATAGCTCCAAGGTTTGTCATTTCAAAAACTTTTTGCATCTCTTGCTTAAATTGATCAACCTATTTAATATTAATCCCTGTCACCAAGACATACAAAGACATAATCAATATAGTAGCATGTGAGTACTTGATGTATAAGGTTGATTCACTAAAGCTCCTTGTGAAGCGAAAACTCTACAAATGCTTATCTATCCTCTTGTACCAGGCCCTCAGAGCCTATTTTAACCTATACAAAGCCTTTTTCAATAAATAAACCTTATCTTCTTGCCCTTGAATAGCAAACCCTTCTGGTTGCTCCACAAAGATCTCTTTTTCTAAGTAGCCATTGAGAAAGGTAGACTTGACATCAAGATGGTATACAATCCACCCTTTTTGAGCTGCTATTGCAAGGATTATTCTAATGGTATTCAGATGTGCAACAGGTGCAAAAGTGTCTAAGAAATCCATTCCATACACTTCTATATAGCCCTTAACCACTAACCTTGCCTTGTGTTTGTTGATGGAACCATCAACATTTTATTTTGTCCTGAACACCCATTTCACTCCTATGACCTTTTTATTCTATGGTCTATTAACCAAATCCCAAGTCTGGTTCTTCTTGATCATTTTCAACTTCTCTTGCATTTTTTCTGTCCATTTGGGATTTGTTATTGCTTCACTAAAATGTCCAGGTTCCACCATAGAGAGATCACATCTCTAATATATATCTAATAATAATCTTGTACCTCTAATAGGCGGATCATCAACAATCTCATCCTCAACTAATGGTGCTGCTACAAATGGTTATGAGATAGCTATTAGTGTGCCTTCTTTATTCTCCTAATGCCACTTTTCCTCTTCTGCAAGATGGACATATTAGCTAATCACAATCTTTCCAAATTGTAGTTGAAACACTCTATAGGCTTTAGAGAAACTACTGTAGCCTATAAAGATGCCTAGATAAGCTCTCTTATCCAACTTCTCTCTTTTTACCTATGGCATAAAAGTATAACAGATACAACCAAACACTTTTAAGTTCTTTACAAAAGGCTTATAACCATGCCATCCTTCAAAAGGTGTTTTCCCTTGCAATCCTTTTGTGGGCAACCTATTCTACAAAAACACAGTAGTGTTAGCTACTTCAGCCTAAAACTTCTTGGGAAGATCCTTCTCATGAAGCATGTAGTGAGACATCTCTATAATAGTTCTATTCTTCTTTTCACTCACTCCATTTTGTTATGGAATGTAAGGAGCTGTTAACTGGTGCTCAATTCCAACATTTTTCATAAAATTTGGTAAATTGGCTTGAAGTGTACTCCGTCCCATTATCTAATTTGATAACTTGAATTTTGTAGCCACTTTGATGCTCAATCCAAGCCTTGAATCTCCAAAACACTCATGCAACTTCAGTTTTGAATCTCAAGAAATAGATCCAAAGCATTCTAGTTAGATCATCTATAAATGCAATATAATCGTGACTTCCCTTCAAAGGTGGCTCAAGCATAGGTCCACTAAGGTTAGTATGGACTAACTGTAGCTTTTGAGTTGCTTTCTAAGTTGTTTGAGTAAAGGACAACCTAGTTTGCTCCCTAAATCAGTAGGTTTTACAAACCAACTTAAGATTTTCTAATAAAAGCAATCCTTGCATCAAATTCTTTTTCTTGAGATCCTGCAAACAACTTGATTACAGTGGCCTAACCTTTTGTGCCATAGTTCAATTGCACTGTCAGTTATAACATGAGCTGTATGCTTATTTTTCCTCAAGTCTAAAGGAAAGCATTTACTTTTCAAGCTAACCTTAAACACCTACTGACCCTCAGCATCTTGAATCACACACATGCTATCCTTAAACAACAATTTAAAACACTTTGCAAGGAACTGGCCAACACTAGGCAAATTCTAATCAACTTCAGTTACAAAAAGAACAATTGAAATTATCTTAGTACTTGAAGAGGTTTCCAATGCAATGGTACCTTTACCTTTAACCTTCATGTAATCTCCATTGCCTATCTTCACCTTTATGCCTTTGACCTCTTCAATCACCATAAATAACTCCAAATTCTTGGTCATATGATTGGAGTAAGAAATGTCTACCAACCATGTTTCCCTTGAACAATTTGTTGAAAGACAATTTGTAGCAAACAACTACTCCTCCTGGTGATTTGTAGCCTAAGCTTCTGTAGCTTGATGAGATTTATTTTTGCATATTTTAAAAATATGCCCCAACTACTTGCATTTGTTGCACCTAACATCTAGTCTTTTCCAACATCTGTTAGATGGATGGCCTTTCTTTTTGTAGTGTTCACAAGGAAGAAAGTCTTTCTCATCACTGCTTCTTGCCTTACCGTTAGAATGATCCATTTCCTTCTTCTTCCTTTTCTTTTTTCCTTTGCCACCTTAACTAAATTGCAACTTAGCCTGCAATGCTCCCTCAATTGACCCTTCTTGCCTTATAAACTTTCTCTATTCCTCTACTTGCAAGGCATTCAAAAGTTCTACCAAAGTGATGGTTGACAGATCTTTTGAAATTTCTGAGGCTAAGATTACTATCTCAAATCGCTCAAGAACTATCATGAGTTGATCTTGCACTATCCTGGAATAAGCAAATTCATTTCCTAGGAATCTCACCTAGTTTGCAATTCCCAGAAGTTTATTTGAGTATTCTTGAACTATCTCAGATTCCTTCATCTTCTATGACTTGAATTCCCTAATTAGATTTAGTATTTGTATCTCCTTGATCCTCTAATCTCTTTCATATTCTTTCTTGAGAAAATGCTATATCTCTTTAGCTGTCTTTACGGTCATAATTGGGGTAAATGCTACTGGAGAAATAGTAGAGAACAAATAAAACTTGGCTTTTGACTTTCTCTGCTTCTTTTCTTTGTGATTCCTTAGTTGAGTTACTATTGGATTCTTAGGCAAAGGCGGGATGTCATAATCCTCCTCAGCAGCTTCCTAGAGGTCATTAGCATCTAGGAAAGCTTCCATTCTTATTAGCCAAACTTAGTAGTTTAGACCATAAAAAATCAGAGGAGCTATAGCAGTAAAAGGGGTTTCAACTTGCATGGTGTTTTGTGGTTGAAGGTGGGTGTTTTAATTTTTGTAACAACACTCTATTTTTTCTCTCAAATTACTCACATGTCCCACGAGACAAAAGCTCTTGATACCAATTTGTTAGATTTTTCAGATTTGGTTTTGGCTAAGAACCTAGTTAAAAGAAAGAAAGAGATATGTTGCAATCACACAATTTTATTGAACCTCAGTTTGTTATTTAACTACAATAAAATATAGTAGAAAATCTACTTAATCTACCCATGTTCTACTAGAAAAACAACTAAATAGCTAAATACTAGGAACCAACTACAGTAGCGACAGCTTCCATGTATTGTAGCTTTCAATCTCTCTAATCAAGTTAGCTGTAACAAACTCCTATTTTTTTTCTCTAACTAACTACAGCTAATGAGGCATTTTTCTCAATAACTTCCATATCATGATAATTATTTAGTTCTTTATGAGTTGGTTCTTGGATCTTTCCTCTTTCTTTATTAAAAAAATGTATGTTGTATTGAATTAAGAACAACACTGAAAGGTCTTGATTTGTTAGTTGTTGAATGCAAAAGTTTCCTATTTCTATTTGTTATATGTAAAAATTGGCTCATCCTGAATGAACTCGCGGGTAGCCCGAGAGCGGTAAAAGCACCAACCCAAAGGATATTCAGATCGCTCTGCCTTCATCTCGTGTCACAGGATGACCTCAACTTGAGTTCGTGCAAGACAGAGCGAGCTCGACCTTGTCATTCGAGAGGCCCACTCCTAGATCGAAGGATTCAGTGTGTGAAGTGCGACCAACAACCTAATAGCTTGCTGAGCCAAAGACCGTAGGAGACTAAGTCATATCATGACCAATGGATACTTGGGACCCGACTGCAGAAGACAATCTGCAGTAGTCGAAAAAGAACATTTTATGTGTCCATTTTGTCTTGTATAATAAATATTGATGTAATAGATTTACTGCATGTGAGATTACCATTGTACTCTCCTCTCCTCTATAAATATGAGGAAGGAGCCTTCTGTAAAAAGATTGAGAGATCATCTGGGAGGTAAGCAAAAACTTAACCAAAATAGAGAGAAGAAATCTGAATGTTGAAACTCTGTAGAAACACTACATGAACAATACACTACCGTAGACGTAGGGTCTGGTGATACCCGAATTTGACCAAACCACATTAAAAATCTTATGTCCCTTTTCTGCTCTTCCTTTCTTCATTGTATATTTTGCTAATTTGCTGTGTTTGAACTAGTGCATGGTCAGAGATCCCGAAGAATCCTCCATTGGCTGGAGTTTGGCTCAATACCAAAATCTAATGTCAACATTTTTGGCACCGTCTGTGGTGATCTCACCTGTTCAGGTTCATTTCTTGCTGCAATAGCTAAGGGAAGAGCCACTATAACTTCAAATGGACAACCTCATCCTCCGGATGGTCATGTCTTGACAATGGACTCTTCCACTGCTCCTATTATCAGAGCAACCACTGGCGTCCCGCTAGCCAGCTCAGTACAACTTGTTCTCATTACCAACGGCATCGATGGGGTGCGAACCTGGCTCCAACATCAAGAAAAGCTTGAACATATGATGGGAGAGCTAGCAAAAATAGTCATAATGTTAGTGCAAGCACAAGCTCAAAATGTGCAAGGGCGGGCTGAAACCACCATACATGGAGTGGAGCGTTCTAGTGAGATCGAGCAAGGACAAACCTCAAGTCGCCGCCCATCCGATCAAAAAAGTGAACCAAGTTACTAAGTCTCTAGCCAAAGACCGGGGGTTTTGGATGTTTTGGTGGAAGATCTCCTTCAAAGAGTCAAGCATCTAGAGGAGCACCCTCAGGCATGAAATGACCAAGGTCGCTTTAGGGAACAAACTCCCTTCTCTAGGGAGATCGAGGAGGAGCCCCTCCCAGGAAAACTTAAAGTTCTTGCCATTCTGCTATATGACGGAGATAACAATCCATGCAACCATCTGAACCTGTTCAACATCCAGATGGACCTTCAAACCTGAAACCCCTTAGTCAGGTGCCGTGTCTTCCCTACTACATTAGGCGAAGTCCCTCAAATGTGGTTCAGAAACCTCTCAGCTCGCACATTAGTAGTTGGGATGAGTGCCAAGAAAAGTTCATTGATAAATATCGAGCACTAAAAAAGCAGCTCGTGCCTCTATGCCATCTCACCATGGTCTTCTAGGGTAAACATGAAACACTGAAAGACTATATTGCTTGCTTTAGCCTCGAGGTCAACAATGTGGAGAAGCCCTCAGACGAGGCCATCTTGATCATCATTTCAGTGGGACTCTGTAGAGATGGGAGGCTATTCAAAAGTTTGTACAAGTCCCCAGTTAGTAACCTAGGTGAATTTTATGAGCCGGCTACAAAGCAGATCAGATGGGATGAAACTTTCAGTCTGCAGAAGCCCGAGGTGGGCAATTTGACCCAAGGTAAGAAGAGAGGTAACCGTGGAAACAGGAATGATAGCCTCGAGCAACAGCTTGTTAAAAAGAGCAAGGATGAGCGACCCCCATTTTCAGGTCGTTATAGCACTTATAGCATCTTGTTAGATGCTCAGGACAAGATCTTTGCAATGGAGAGAGATAAAGAGGATTTTAGAAAGTCTCCACCCTTGAAAACTCCCAGCAAGTCCAGACTCAACTGTGGGAAATTCTACACATACCACAATGAGTTCGAGTATGTTACCTCAGAGTGCTAGGCATTAAGGGAAGTTATCGAGGATCTCATCAAAAGAGGTCACTTGTAGGACTATGTTGTGTAACCTTCCAGGCAGCGGCTTGGACTTTCTCGGTAGGATCCTGAGCAAGAACAATCTCTTACTAACAGGACTATCTTTTAAACCTTTAAACTTTTGTAATTTTTATGAATTATATAAATATTTTGAATACCACTACTAATTTTAAATTTTATTCGAACAGGTGATCCGCCTAACCAGCACCCCTTTATTTGAGCATAAGATTGCCACGACCACAAGATCGGTCACCCCTTTATTTAGGCATAAGATCACCCCAACCACAAGATTGATCACCTTTTTATTTGGGCACAAGATTGCCCCGACCATAAGATTGGTCACCCTTTTATTTGGGCACAGGATCGCCTCGGCCACAAGATCGGCTAACTTTAATTTTGTAGCTTTCATGTGAACTCTATTATTTCGCAGCTCTCATGTGAACTTTATTATATCGCAGCTTTCATGCAAACTTGTATATTTGGCCACGAGATCGGCCAACTTTAATTTCATAGCTCTCATGCGAACTCTATTGTATCACAACTTTCATGCGAACTTGTATATTTGGCCACGAGATCGGCCTGAGCACAAGATCGCTCACTTATTAATTTCGTAGCTCTCATGTGAACTTACTCTATTTTGCAGCTCTTGTGCAAACTTGTCTAATTATTTTATGATTCTCATACTAACTTATCTATTTATTTGGCCATAGGATTAGCCTGGGCATGAAATCACTCTAATTCACGACCCACTAGTGACAGGTGTTTGTAACTCTCATGCTATCTTTTGATTGTGTGCAAGTCACACAAATTGCTCAGACAATGCTTGTATGAGAAATAAGAATAGTAAACAGAAATGGCAAAAGGAAACTTTATTCATTAAAAGACCTCAACGAGGCAGCATTACATCAGAAAGCCTTGAATATAGGCTGACCAAAATACAAAGGGAAAAACCTATGACCAAAGGGAGACCGGCCATAAAGGGCCGTACTCTGGTTGGCTAGAGCCCGTGCACCACCAAGGTCCTCAAATTTCCCTTCTAATGCACAATCAGTGGCAACATTGCAACTCCTTATTTCTCCGACCTCTAGCTCCTCATGAAGGAAGCAAATCAGGAAGCACTAGGAGCTTGGTCGGTTGAACAATTGCCTCACGGTGAAGCTGAGAAGGCGCAGTTTGAGATCCATATGAGATATCTCCATGTTAGTGGAGAAGCTGAATCTTCCAAGCTCTTTATACAGCAGACCATACATACCTCTATGAAAAGCTAGAATGTTGAAAATGATGGAGGTTTATCAGGAAACTCCATGGTTTGCATAGTGCAATGACAAGAAAGGATTCCCTCCACCTTATATAGAGCCAAATCCGGCTCCATCGAAGGGTCCAGATCCATCCCCCCAACTGCCAACATTTACTGCCTTGGAAATGACTGAGACTGACTCAACAGCTGCCTGACATGTGCCACAAGAAGCATGGCCTTGAACAAGTGAAACGACAGTCTCAGGAGTAGACTTTGACTGATTGGCTATCGAAAAGTCTTAACTCCCAGCCCACAAAGCGAGCTGAGAGTTGGGGGGGGGGGGCTTATGTTATATGTAAAAATTGGCTCATCTTGAATGAGCCCACGGATAGCCCGAGAGTGGCAAAAGCACCAGCCCGAAGGATATTCAGATCGCTCTGCCTTCATCTCGCGTCGTAGGATGACCTCAATTCGAGTTCTTGCACGACAGAGCGAGCTCGACCTTGTCATTTGAGAGGCCCACTCCTAGATCGAAGGATTCAGTGTGTGAAGTGTGACCAGTGACCTAATAGCTCGTTGAGCCAAAGACCGCAGGACACCAAGTCATATCATGCCCCACGGATACTTGGGACCCGCCTATAGAAGACAATCTGCAATGGTCGAAAAAAAAGATTTTATGTGTCCATTTTGTCTTGTATAATAAGTATTGATGTAATATATTTACTATATATGAGATTACCATTGTACCCTCCTCTCCTCTATAAATATGAGGAAGGAGTCTTCTGTAAAAGAGAGAGAGATCATCTGGGAGGCAAGCAGAAACTTTACCAAAATAGAGAGAAGAAATCTGAATGTTGAAACTCTGTAGAAACACTATATGAACAATACACACCGTAAACGTAGGGTCCAGTGATACCTAGATTTGGCCGAACTACATTAAAAATCTTGTGTCCCTTTGCTGCTCTTCCTTTCTTCATTGTATATTTTGCTGATTCACTGTGCTTGAACCAGTGCATGGTCAGAGATCCTGAAGAATCCCCCGTTGGCCAGAGTTTGGCTCAATACCAAAATCTGACGTCAACACTATTTAATTGGCCTTGTGAAAGCTAATGATGTGTGTTCTTATAAGTGTTTAATCTATTTTTTTAGATAACTTGGCATTGGTTTCATTTGATACTTTCACACTAGGTTATAAAGCTTTATTTTTTAAGCTTGTACCTTTTAATGATATTTTTACTCTCTTTGTCATGAAAATATGGAGGCATTCTCTCATTCTTTCTATCTTGCCCTCCCCCACAGATTAAGAAATCTAACTTATTCTTGAAATATTAAGTCAAAGCGAGTTAGCTTTGTTGATGTAAACTTGTGTAGAGGATTTGGGAGTAGCACATAGTAGTTAAAAGTTATTGAATTTGGCTTATGTGCATATTTGTTAATCTCTTCATTGTATAATTTATATAGGCGATTTGGAATAGATTTTTTTTTCTTACTTTTGATATTTATGGACTCTAGTTTGTTCTTTTTTTTTTTTTTTATGTGAGTCAGATTGTTTGAGCTTTATGATTTTGTATGCATGAGACTTTTTGGACTTACCCCAAAGATAGCTTCCTAGGGTTGGTTGTATACTATCATTTTATACATTTGACTTTGCCAATCATGTTTCTTGCACATAACAGGCAATTGCTTTCCCTGGCAAGTAAAAAGTGCCATTTTAGAAAGGGTGGCATATCCCTGAAACCTTATCTTCCGCAACTTCAAACGACATTTGTTAAGTGTTTACCGGATAATACAAGGTTAGTGAGAGATAACAAGGTTGGTACCTTCATCTGTATTACATTTTTAATGTTGTCTCTGACTTGCCTTCATCATACCAACCTTCATCTGTATTACATTTTTATGTTGTCTCTGACTTACCTTCATCATCATCATCATCATCTTGGCCTAGGCTGATGATTCATCTCGAATCATAAACATGTGACACTGCTGTTGATTTTTTTTTTGTCAGGGATCAGAAAGTGGTGTTCGTGAAGCTCCTTTGACTGCTTTGAAAGGTGTTCTGGGGCATGCTAGGGAGAATGTGAGCTCCAATGTTAGAAACCGTGTTTACAGTTTTCTAAAGGATTTGATTTGCCACGATGATGACCAAGTTCGAATATACACCGCAAGCATCTTGGACATCTTGGCAGAGGTTTGTCACCTAGTCAAATGACTTCTTTTCTGTCTATATTAAATTGATAAATCTTTTTTCTTATTTGTACTTCACTTCAGTTAAATAAGGATTTTATTTTCTACTTTGTTAAATTGTTATCATTTTGTTCTTCTTGTTATTGCTATCACTACCAGCACAAAGTTCTACCTCTTATTTCTACATCAGTCAATTCCAAGGTTTATTGGGGATAACTAGTCATAACTTTTCATTGGATTATGTCTCTTCAAGCTTAAATGATTCTCTCATAATAATGAATGCAGCACCTTGAAGATGTTCACCTGACCGAGTTGATTGAGGAATTGCTGCGTCTAGCTTCATCACCAAGCTAGCCTCCTAGGCATAACTTTGTCCTCACAATTTCTCGCATGTTCCAACACAATCCAGCACGGATTTGTTTGTCTTCCTTGTTTCCCTCTATTATAACCAAATTAAAAGACACTTTGAAAGATAAAAGGTATATTAAACTTCTATCATTTTATATTTATACTTATGCTATTCACTGATATTTTAGTTTCAGACAGTTCCCACATCGTGAAACTTCAACAAAGGCATTGGGAAGGTTTATTTATCTAAATCTGATAAGAAAAAAGTGTATAGAAATAAAGTTTTCAATTAAAAAAAAGGTTTATTTGTATGAATTTCTTTGTTTGCGCAATTTATTTGTCATCTATGTTACTGGGAGACCTGTTCATGAGTTATAATTCCAGTACGTATTATTGCAAATTTTATCAAAATTTGTTATAATTTTTATTAAAATTTTTTAATTTTATATAAAAATTAGAAATTGTTAATTTTTTATACAATTTTAAACGATGGAATTATAATTCTTTATATATTTACATACATGCAAAGACCATTGCAAATTTTTATTAAAAAAAATTAAAAGTTTTATATGAAAGCTTACCACTTTTATATTAAATTTTTATAAAAGCTTGTAAAATATTTTACTACATATTAAAACATTGATCTCTAACAAATTATACTTTAATTTGTGACTATGTTTTATGGGGTATTTTTGACTTTATTCTAACAAACAAGGAAAGAAACGTGACTTTCATGATTTTCAATTAGGATTAGGGAATTTTTTTTGTCCAAGACAGAATAATTCCAATCAATTATACAGTATAATTTAAAAGCTTCTATTTATATTATAATCTAGACTGATTTTAGGGGAATAAGGAAAAATCATTCAAAAATATTTTTTAAATCTAAATAAGAAATAAGAATGTCATCCAGATTTTTTTATTAAATTAATAAGCAAGACATGATTTAGTTCTCCTTTAATTTTATCAGATATAAGTATGTTGTATTCACTTTCTTGATTAACTTTTTATGAATTTAGAGTAACAAAATTTTTTTATTATCAGTTTTTATTGTTTTTTCATAATATTTATTTTTGGAAATGTAAAAATGGTCTAAATTTGCTAATTTAATGAGTTTGCATGCCAATTTTTTGCAATTTAAGGGAGCATTTGGTTTCAATATTTCCTGTTTTCATCTTTAAAGAAAACAAAAAATAAGATTAAAAACATGTTTAATTTAATTTTATTGAAAATGTTTCCTAGAAATATTTTCTAAAAAAATGAAAAAAAGTTATTTTTATCATTTTTTATTTCAAAAGTTGAAAACACGATGATATTATTGTAATTTTTTAAAACTTTTAGTTACTTTAAAATGGATAAACTAAACATATTTTTATTATTTTCATTTCTTAGAAACAGAAACAGTAAATTAAACTAAACATGTTTTCTAAAATTTAAAATTTTAAAAATACAAATCATTTTCAAGAAATGAAAATAGAAAATATTTCTTGAACCCTTTAATTTTTTTTTTTTTTATGTTTCACTGAAAATAGATACAAAGGAATAAAGTACCTGCTAAAATAAATTAAATACTAGACTCCATAGCTAACTTGCATACATACAAACAAAACAATATAAAAGGTAAGTGAGAGAATTCCTACTAAATCCTCCTAGAGCTAATGCGCTACGGTCTTCTGCAACAAACATTTTTCACAGTGGCCTCTGATGACAACATGATATGTACATTGGAGATCATGCTGATTGCAAACCCCGTGATTTCCTACTTTCATGGCATTGAACTTGAAGCTAATGGTACGAGCCTTCAATACCTTCCAATATTTCTTGTGTGAACATGTTGGAGAAGATAATTTCTCTACCTCCGGAGCTAAGGATCACGGGATTAAAAATCTATATTTCCTTTTATGCAAAATCTTGCGTCATTCAGCACACTATCAGATGCCTAAGGCAAAGCTTACAAAAATCAACACAATTGATAATGCCCTGCCACAACAAACATCATAACACAATCGTTAATAAAACCTTTTTAAAAAAAATTCCTTTTTTTCCTTTCAAATTTACTGACAAGCTAAAATCATCTTATATCTCACTCAATTTCCCTCACACAGTTTAAGGTATCTTTATCCATAACACTTCATTTAATGCAATAAAAGTTAAACAAATGCTCACTAAAGAATATAAAAAAAGCTTAGTCAGTTAGAATTACACTGCATGCAAGATTCAATATAGCTCAATCCCCAATATGGGTTCTTAAGCACAAAAACTAGTGACAAAACCAACCTCTTTCTTGAAGCCTACAACCTTGACATAACATCTAAATAGTGCTCTAGAAGTCTAGACTATACTCTAATACTAATTTTGTTATACCCCAGTTTCGACACATGACCAGCACAGATAGTTCTCTTTGGGTTAAAAGTCTCATGCATTCAAAATCATGAAGATCAAACAATCTGAATCGTAAAAAAAAACGAAAAAAATAACAAAGTCCATAAATCTCAATAGTAAAAAGAAAATCATTTCTAAATCGCCTATATAAATTATACAACCAAGAAATTAACAAATATGCACATGTGCCAAATTTAATGACTTTCAACTACTATGTGCAACTCCCAAATTGTTTACACATAGCTACATCAACATTGCTAACTTGCTTTGACTTAATCCAACAAGAATAAGTTAGATTTCTAAATCTGCGAGGAGGCAAAGATAGAAAGAACAAGGGAATAACTCTGTAGCTTCTTGACATAGAGAGTAAAAATATTATAAAAATGTACAAGCTTAAAAAAACAAAACTTTATAACCTATTGTAAAAGGATCAAATGAAACAATGCCAAGTTATCTAAAAATAATAGACT
>JANHAO010008383.1:0-19358 GCA_026873985.1 Saraca asoca | reverse complement strand
CCTATAACCCCTTATAGGATTGATTGAATGAATTAACTTCTCACCATGGACTTTATCTTATTTATGCATGAATCATAAATATGATTATAATATGCAATATAAGATGAATATTCAACCTTTATTATCCAAATCCATAAACCGCTTAGTCATAGATACAATAGAGCACAATCAAATTGACTCTAGGGCACCTATATTCGACTAACACTATCTAGTTCCAATAACTAAATGATTGGTTAGTGATGTCACTAGCTTCCAAACTTTACTCTTTTCAAGTTGATTTTGCTTATCTTGCATGGCTTTGACCCAAATATCATCTTGATGTGCATCTTGAATATTTTTGGTTTCAATTTGTGAGAGAAGAGCCTAATTGATTGTATTCTTGAATGACGATCTAGTCATTTTTCCCTTGTGAAGGATTACCAATAATATATTTAGTAGAATAACTTAGATGATGTCTCCATTCCCTTGGAAGATTTCAAACTTTTCTAGGAGGAGTTTCTTCAATTTGAGGTTTTTCAGATTGTTAGGATTTTTCTTCTTCTTCTTCTTGATGAGACTCAAAGAAGCAATCTGCTTGCTTGTTCAAGATTTGCTCATTTGATGCTAACTAATATGTTGCTTGCATCTTTTTAGTTTCTTTTTCTAATGACCTATTTTCGTGATCATCATCTTGACACTTTCTTAAAGAAGATTAATTTGATTCATCAAAAATTACATGCATAGATTCTTCTATAACGAGTGATTTGTTGTATATTCCATAAACTTTACCTATAATAGAATATCTAATAAAGATTCTTTCATCACTTCTTGAGTCGAATTTTGCAAGATTTTCTTTTCCATTATTTAAAACAAAGCACTTGCATTCAAAAGCATGGAAATAGCTAATGTTTGGCTTTCTACCCATGCATAGCTCATATCGTATCTTTTTCAAGATAGGTCTTATGAAGCATCTATTTGAAACGTAGTAAGATGTATTGATTGTTTTAGCCCAAAAATATTTTGGAAGATTATTATATGAAGCATAGTTCTAGCCATATCTTATAAGGTTCTGTTCTTCCTTTCCACCACTTCATTTTGTTGAAGATTTCTATGATAGAAGAAATTATAGCTAATACCAGAGTTTTAGCAAAAGCTTTCAAAAATTTTATTTTCAAATTCTCACCATGATCACTTCTGCAAATACCTTTTTCATTTTGAACCTTTGTGAAAAATATCTCAAATGTGTTGAAAGTATCATCTTTATAAGTAAGAAAGAATGCCCAAGTATACCTAGAATAATCATCAACAAGAATATGATCATACCATTTTCCTTCAAAGTTAAAAGTTTTAATAGGCTTAAAAGGATCCATATGTAATAATTCTACGGGTCTAGTTGTAGAAACAACATTCTTTGGTTGAAAAAAAAGATTTTACTTGCTTGCCTTGTTAACATACATCAAATAGATGATCTTTTTTGTAATTGATCTTTGGAAGACCAATAGCAAGATCATTTTTAAAAATATTTGATATAAGGTACATGCTAACATGACCAAGTCTTCTATGCCATAGTCAACCTTTATCTTACATAGTTGCAAAACATTGAATGAAGGATAATGAAATTTTTTCCAAACTTGTGACATAGACATTGTCTAGTCATTTTCCTATAAAGCATATTTTATCATTCTTTTCACTTTGCACTATGCAATGAAAAGATTTAAAATTGACTTTAAAACCTTTGCCCCATAATTGGCTAATTCTAGGAAAATAATACTTAAAACCATGTACCAAGTTTACATCATCTACAAAGATAGAGTCCATATCTATCTCACCTATACTAGTGATCTTACATTAAGTCTTGAACAAACCAGTGGTCTCCAAGTGTAACATAGCCTCCATTGATAGGTTTAATAAAAGAGAATTTCTATGGATCACCAGTCATGTGCCTTGAATAGCCACTATTTAGATACCATTCATCCTTTTTGGGAGTTGATTTGAGACACACCTACATTAGAAGATTTATTTTTCCTAGTTATCAAAATGTTTTTGGGTCCTTTGAGGTTAGTCCCAATTTTCTTAAGAATGTTCTTTTCTTTTTCTATCCATGTAAACTTCTTTAGATCATTTTTCCATATTTTATATTATAGGAATAAGATATGTGACCCTATAACCAGAATAATTGCACTTTGTTCAAGAGCTTGATGAACTAGAAGATTTGACAAAGAAATTTTTATAATATTTTTCATAATTAGTTTGTGAATATCCAATTTCACATCTTTTAAAGAACATTTTTGTAGTCCCAAAAGGGCATATAAATTTTTCTTTCCTTTCACAAAACAAGAAAGATCATTTGTCAGAGCTTTAACCACATTCTTTAAAGAAACATTTTCATCCTTAATAGAAGACACATTTTCTAATATAAATTTTTGTCTCTTATTTTCATATTTTAAATTTCTAGTTCACAATTCAAAGAATCAATTTTCTTAGTTGTGATTAAAATTTCTTCTTTCAATGAATCAATTCCTTTGATCAAAGAAGATTTAACATTAACTATTGAAATATAATTTGTCATAATTTTATGAAAATCTTTCACCAAATTTTCAAAGGTTTCTGGTAATTCATCACAAGTTAATGAAGTTTCATTCTTATCAATGATTACATCTTCTTGGTGATCTTTAGCCATGAAGCAATAGTTAGAGGTATCCTCATTATCCATGTCTTCAAGCTCTCCTTTGGAGGATATGTAGTCATCATCCCAGGTTGCCATCATGGCTTTCTTTTTGGTTCGTCTTCTTGGAATATGTTTCTATAAGTTTGGAAATTCTATTTTCTTATGTCCAGATCTTTTGCTTAAAACACATTAGGGGTTAATTGCTTGCTTCTCCCCTTGATTACTCTTTTCTTAGTGGAAGTCTAGACTTGAATCCTTCTTATCTCTTATACATGTTGAGGAGCCTTTTTGCCATAAGCACTATTTCTTCTTCTTGGTCATTTGAATTAGGATCAAGATTTTCCTCTTCTTCCATATTTTATAAGGATGAGAACTTAAAGGCAATGTTTTTCTTCTTTTTGAGCTATATTTCTTGTTTCATGTAAGTTCTTTCATGTGTCAAGAGTTTTCTTCTCAATTCATCATACAAAAGATTACGGGGACTATTTCCTTTCTGTATAGCATCCACCTTTGATTGCCATGACTTTGAAAGCATTCTCAAGATCTTCATGATGAGTTCAATGTTAGGAATAATCCTTCCAAGTTCATTTAGATCATTTATAATAGTTAAGAATCTCTGAACATGACTCAATCTTTTCATCATCTCTCATTTTGAAAATTTTGTATTCATGAACAAGTATGCTTAATCTCATCTCTTTGACTTGGTTGGTTCCTTCAGAAGTAACGTCTAATTTTTCCCACATTATTTTAGCAAATTGTGCATTTGGAAATCTTCTTAAATTTATTTGTAGTGATTGCACACATAATTTCATCCATAGCTTTAAAATGAATTGCTTTCTTTTTGTAGTTGTCATCACTCTGATCAAATTCAAGCTTTGGCATATCTTTATCATTAACTTTCTTTGTTGGAATATGAGCATCATCTTTGATGACTATCCATACTTCAATATCTACAAATTTGATAAATATTTTCATTCTAAATTTTTAGTAATCACAATTCACTCTATCAAAAAGTGGAGGTTTTGTTGTTAAATATCCTTCCAGTTCATGTGAATGGATGATAAGCTCCATCACCTACAAGATCTTTGCTCAAAAAGTGGTTTAGCTTAATAAAATTGTGATTGAGCTTTGATGCCAATTAATTAAATTAAATAGTCAAAAGGGAGTGATTTGGCAATTAAAATTAAACAGAGTAAAATAAATTGTTACAATTTCAAATTTAAAAAGATTATGCTTTATGTTGCTTTTCATAAAGAAGAAGGTAGATGAACAAGCAACCTATAGGATATAAATTAGATAAAATAATAACATATAAATATCTTAAGAAGATAATGCAATAAGACATGCTATTTATAAAGGCTTGATTGGCCAAAAGAAACTTTTCTTGAGTTTACTACCTTCTTCCCAAGTTCCTAACTTAGAACACTTAAGGTATAATTCACTATGATTTTTAGGATTTATAAGAGCAGTCTTCTTTGGACCTTTCACTCAAATAATTTGTCTTCACCATGAATAGATTCTTTCACAAGCTCATATCACACAAATCTCTCATATCATCCACAAATGTTGCTATTAAGATTGATATAAGAATGAACAAAATCCTCTTTCTCATTATCTAAATTAAACAACTCAACAATGTAAATAGGTTTTCTTTGTCTCTCAAGGATAATTTGGATCTTCTTAGCTTGACAACACTCTTTGTAGTGTAGATATGAATGTTTGTTTTACTCAAGATTATTGCTTAGATTTGGGAATTTTTTGATTATTTTTCTCTTAAAATTTAGTCCACTGCTCTTCATTTGATGAGCTCCTATACATAGGCTTTGAGAAGAAGGCAATTGAAGGAGTCATTGCATAACAGAGGACCGTTCATGCTTCCATTTGGTAAAGAATGAAGACTTTCTTCATGCTAAATGTCTCTCCAATATTTGACCAGCTTCAATTTTTCTTGTTCATTAGTTAATAGGAAAAAAATAGTGGATAAAACATATAAGTATATCAGAGATGGCCTAAAGACCTATGAATTGTAGTTTGTCTTTAGTGAAACTATTGTCATAGGCTATTTAGTTAACTCATTATGGTCTTTTTGTTTTCCCTAAAGTCAGCAGATTTTTCTTCAAGAAAACTTTGCTTATAAATATATAGCATATAGGCTCTATATTTGTAGTCGTCATTAAAAGTAAAGACAAAATCAAGGAATATGCTTATTCTATAACATTATATTCCATATTTCCATTTGGTCCAACATTTCTCCCCTTTTTAGTGATGACAACAAAAAGCAAAGTGAGCAAAGTTTATTCTAAATAAGCTCCCCCTCAATAAATAAGCTTCCCCTAAAAATATGCATACATTTAAAGAGATTATCAAATTAGCAAAGATAGCAAAAAGTTATCATAGGATTATCCAGGTTAGTGACATGAAAACTAGAAAGCTAGAGAAAAAATCATACAAGAGAATAATTGATCAGACCCAATCTAGAACATTTAGTAAACAGGCAAGTAGAAAATAATTTTTCATAAATAAGCCTATGAATAAATTTTGTCATTCTTGTCAACATCAACATCACCAGTGCAAGCTAAACTTGCTTGTTGGCTACTTGTTTCATGTTATATACTAACTACATAAGTTGCATGCTTGTTTGTTATTATAAGCTACTTGCTTGCTTTGTTTCTACCCCTTTATCATCAGCCAAAATTACAAATAAAAATACAAGACAAGGGTAAGCAACAAAAAATAACTATAAACATATACTACCAAAGATAGCATATTATTCATTTAATAAAATCAATACAAAAGGTGGGAAATAGTATGACCAAGTAATAAACATGTGCACTAAGCTCATTAAAGCACTAGCCCAGAAAGTTAACACATAGCAATAACTAAGAACGATAGATTAAGGCCTAGAAACAAGAAAATTGTGTACATGCAAAATGATATGATGCTGAGGCCAAAACAAATATCCTAAAATAAATTGAGATTTAGGAAATTGATGTGGGATGAACTCATAAAGTTAGGCCATGAAGAATTTTAGAAGTCGCTCTAATTTTGCCTTGATTTTAGCCTTGACCTCATTAAAACTTGTGGCCATCTATTCCTTGAGTTTAGCAACATCTTTTTCCACTTGTTCAATGCTGTTTATGAGAGCTTGAGCTATGGCTCTAGCATTAGAAAAATTCGTAAGATTAGTAGGATCTAGAGCTTATGGTACATCATTATATTTGGATTTAGACATGTCTTCTTCAATTTTAGTAGAATGATCAGTGTGAGATTTCATAGGAGATGTATTTGGTGAGTCAGATAAAGGTGTCAAGCTAGAGATGAAAATGTAGGAAGAAGCACTCTTAGCGCAAAGTTCTTGGGTGCTGCATTCCTATTAATAGCAAATACATGTTCTTCAGCATAAGTTAAATAAAGTGTGGGTATAGCAGACTCAAAGTTGCTTTCTGACAAAGTGGCCTAATCAAGAAGATGTATCTCTCCATTTTTCAGGTGAAGCTTTAGCTTAGTACTACATTCAAGTGCTACATATCGAACTTCTTGCCTTAAATGAACTTTGACCACAAGTAGATGAAGATGAAAGTAGCTATTGAAGTTTGGAATTCTTTGTGCCCAATCCTCAAAGGTAAGTGGTGGACTATCATTGAGTCTATTGGGTAGTTCTTCAAGTGGGCATGTTTGTTTAGCTTTATTATTTGCTTATTGTTCTAAGACTTACAAGTTAGAGGGTGCTTTTGAAAAGTGATTAAGAGGCACCATGGTGAGGTTCAGATCCAAATCAGCATGGACTAGTTCATTTAAGTATAAAAGCATTGAATCATCTTTAGGTTGCTGATTATCATCCATTTGATTGTCTTGGCTTACTTTTTCATCCTAGCTTGCTTTTTCACCATAGCCTGCATCTTCAAGTTGGCTTGCTTCTAGACTTACTTCTTTAGACTTATCAAATGAGTCTTCTACATCAATGACTTCCTTATGCTTCCTTTTGCTTCTTCTTTTAGAGTAAGTGGAAGTAGCTCGAAAAGCACAAATTCTCTCAAGGCTTCGAGAGATGGTTTTTCTCATTGATATGGCCTTTTGCTTTCATGGTTTGACTTCTAGCTAGTCTGGTCATACTCTCAATAGCTTCATTAATCAAATCTTGATCCTCTGAGCTTTATTTTGAGTTGACTTTTTCTTTTGCCCTTTCTTTCTTTGAGCTACTAGCTTTATTACATTCCAACTTCCTTTTCTTTGGTGGTTGAGGTGCTTCTTCTTTCGATGTGTCTGAGTTATCAAAGTTGTTTGTAGCTTCTAGCTTAAAGAAAAAGTCCTTTACGCTTCTTGCTCGATTCATGCCATAAAGTTTAGCATGATAACTTGATCAGTTAATAATTTTGGTTTTCATTTTTAGAGTAACTTTAGTGTCTTCAAAGAAAGCCAATGAGAATGTCAATCTTCTAGTCATGATGCTCCCATTTGAGACTCTTTTTCCCATTTCTCTTGAACAATTCTCTCCAAAATGCCTGAAAATTTTTGTAATTATCATCTTATACCTTAGAGCTCCATCTATCTTATGCTTGATAGAGATGATTTGTTGAATGATTAAATACACAAGATTTATTTTCACATTCATCTCTATTGCTGAGAGGTGAAATGTCTCAAAATGACTGACATTGCTCATTGTACCTCTTTTAGGGATAAGACCTTGCATATATAATAATGTAACCCTTTTGTATTTCTACTCAGTATACTAACAAGAGGGTTTGAGTCACATTTATTATTAGTTATTCTTTAAATCCACTACTTTTTAATTGTAACCATCTTCAGCTTGAGAAGTTCGAGTTCGAGAGAGCAATAGGCCATCTTATGGAACTTCAAGGATGTCTCTTAGAATTTTTGGGGTGAATCTTCTAGTCTCTCCATGAACATACACATCTAGGTGAACATCACATTTCTTTGCTTCTGGATTTGTAAAGAGGAATTTAGTATATTGTTCATGCACCTTCTCATTTAGGTCCCATTTAGGTCTACGAATTTGCCCTAGCCCATTCTCCATAACCACTGAAAATAGAGTATCCATTCATTCTCGATTGATTTTCAATAATCCTTGGAGGAAGGATACATTAATCCAGTTGAAGTCTAGTCTGAATCATCTGAAGGCCAATGGATTCTTGAATTTGACTTCAATAAAGTCAAAGCTAAAAGGAAAAAAAAAAGGCTTTTGATGTAAAACAAAGCATCAAACAATAAGTAATGGGATAGAAACCAATCAAGTTTTTGGTAAAAAGAAAGAATATGGGTGATTTTGAAAAAGAATTTCAAGGTTTAAATAGAGGGGAAATAAAAAAACAAGAAGTTTTGAGAAAATTAAGCTTTTGCTTAGTAAGAATGAGGTTGCTGAGCCCCAGTGATAAGTTAAAAAAGGATTACAATGAATTAGAGAGAAAAAAAATAAATTTTAGCAAAATAAAGTGGAAGCATTGGTGAAGTAGAAAAAAGCTTAGGTTTGACTATCGATGATACTAGGTAAGGTTCAAAAATAGATATGATAACTATCTAGCAGGAAAAGGAACTAATGGATATAAAGACTTTTATTAAAAGAGAAAATAATTTTTGTTTTTCAATAGTCACGAGAGAGCCATAATAAATTTCTATTATTAAAAGAAAAATACATGATAGATAAGGATGTCAATTCAAAGGAGTTTTTTCACAAATAATGAGATAATGGGAGAGAGGAAGTTTTGAAAAGATGTTGTGGTAGAGGCAACAACATCATTTGTGTTAAAGGACACTATGCAAAGTTTGAAACCTTTAAAGCATGCAAATGATAGTAGCATTCTAATAGATTCAAGTCTAGCTATGAGTGCATAAGTTTCATTATAATCAATACCTTCCTGTTGTACCCTTAAGCTACTAACCATGCTTTATTCCTTTCCATTTTGCCAGATTCATTCAACTTATTTCTGAATACCCATTTGGTTCCAATAACCACATATTGGTTGGTAGTGGCACTAGCTTCCAAACTTTCCTTTTTTCAAATTAATTTAGCTTATCTTGCATGGTTTTGACCCAACTATCATCTTGAAGTGCATCTTGAATGTTTTTGGTTTCAATTTGAGAGAGTTGAACCAAATTGTTTGTATTCTTAAATGATAATCTTGTCCTTATTTTTTGTGAAGGATCACCAATAATGTATGTAATTGGATAACTTGGATGATATTTCCATTCTCTTAGAAGATTTCTAACTCTTTAATTTGGGGTTCTTGATATTGTTGAGATTTTTTTTCATCTTCTTCTTAATGAGACTTGAAGAGGCAGTCTACTTGCTTGTTTTTAGTTTGCTCATTCACTACTTGCTTCTTCATAGTTTCTTCTTCTAATGACCTATTTTCTTCATCATTGTCTTGACACTTTCTCAAAAAAAGATTCATTAGATTCATAAAAAATTACATGCATAGATTCTTCTAGAACAATCATTCATTTGTTGTATATTCCATAAGCTTTTCTTATAGTATAATATCCAACAAAGATTCCTTCATCACTTCTTAAATTAAATTTTGCAAGGTTTTCTTTTTCATTATTTAAAATAAAGCATTTTCATCCAAAAGAATGGAAATAGCTAATGTTTGGCTTTCTATCCACCGATAACTCTTATGGTGTCTTTTTCAAGATAGGTCATATGAAGCATCTATTGGAAACATAGCAAAATATGTTGATTGCTTCAGCCCCAAAAATATTTTGGAAAATTAATTTTACAAAGCATGGTTCTAGCCATATCTTACAAGGTTCTATTCTTCCTTTCCACCACTCCCTTTTGTTGAGGAGTTCTAGAACAAGAGAAATTATAGCTAATACCATTGTTTTCACAAAAGCTTTCAAAAACTTCATTTCTGAATTCTCCACCACAATCACTTCTAACTCTTGCAATGCGAATACCTTTTTCATTTTGAACTTTCATGCAAAATATCTCAAATGTGTTGAAAGTATCATCTTTATGAGTAAAAAAAGAATACCCAAGTATATCTAGAATAATCATCAACAATAACAAGACCATAGCTTTTTACTCCAAAGCTTAAGGTTTTAGTAGGCCCAAAAAGATCCATATGTAATAATTCCATGGGTCTAGTTATAGAAACAACATTTTTTGGTTGAAAAGAAGATTTTACTTGCTTGTCTTGTTGATATGCATCACATAAATGATCTTTTTCATAATTGATCTTTGGAAGACCAATAACAAGATAATTTTTAGAAAGATTTGATATAAGATGTATGTTAACAAGACCAAGTCTTCTATGCCATAGTCAACCTTCATCTTTCATAGTTGCAAAACATTTAATGAAGGATGATGAAATATTTTCCAAACTTGTGACATAGACATTGTCTAGTCATTTTCCTACAAATCATATTTCATCATTCTTTTCACTTTAACCTTTGCAATGAGAAGATTTAAAAGTAACTTTAAAACCTTTATCACACAGTTGGTTAATGCTAAAAAGATTATGCTTAAAACCTTTTACAAGCTTACATCATCTATAGAGATAGAGCTCATACCTATCCCTCCTAAATTAGTAATCTTGCATTGAGTATTGTCTCCAAGTGTAACATAGCCTCCATTAATAGGTATGACAAAAGAGAAATTTTATGGATCACCAGTCATGTCTATGGAATAGCCACTATCTAGGTACCATTCATCCTTTTTGGAAGTTGACTTGAGACACATCTACATTAGGATATTTATTTATCTTTGGTACCCAAAAGCTTTTGATGCTATGAGGTTAGTTCCAAGTTTCTTAAGAATGTTCTTTCCTTTTTCTAGCCCATAAACTTATTTGCATCATTTTTTCTTTTTTATATCACAAGAAAAAGATATGTGACCATTATAACCACAATAAGTACACTTTGTTTGAGAGCTTGATGAACTAGAAGATTTAACAAAGAAATTTATATAATATTTTTCACAATTAGTTTATGAATATGCAATTCCACTTTGTCTAAAGAACATTTTTGTACTCCCAAAAGGGCCTTTCAAATTTTCTTTCCTTTCACAAAATAAGCAAGATCATTTATCAAAGCTTTAATCTTATTTTTTAATGAAAAATTTTCATCCTTAATAGAAGAGGCATTTTCTAATAAAAAATTTTTTCTTTTATTTTCATATTTTAAAATTTCTAGTTCACAATTTAAAGAATATATTTTCTTAGTTGCGACTAAATTTTCTTCTTTCAAAACTGATATCTTTGATAAAAGAAGATTTAACATTAACCATTGAAAGATAATTTGTCAAACTTTTATGAAAATCTTTTATCAAAATTTCAAAGGTTTCTTGTAATTCATCATAAGTTAATGAAGTTCCATTTTCATCAATGATTACCTCTTCTTGTTGATCTTTAGCTATAAAGTAGTAGTTAGACCTCATCATCCATGTCTTTATGCTCTCTTTTGGAGGATACATAGCCATCATCACAGGTTGCCATCATGGCTTTCTTTTTGGTGAGTCTTCTTTGAATATGCTTCCTTAAGTTCAGATGTTCTATTTTCTTATGTTTGGATCTTTATGATGTAAAACATGTAAAGGGTTAATTGCTTGTTTTCCCCCTTGGTTGCTCTTTTCTTGGTGGAGGTGTAGATTTAAACCCTCATTTTTTCTTGTACATGTTGACGAGTCTTTTTGCTAAGAGCATTGTTTCTTTTTCTTGGTTTTTTGGATCAGGATCAAGATTTCCTTCTTCTTTTTCCTCATTTTGTAAGGATGAGGATTTAAAGGCAATATTTTTCTTCTTTTGAGCCCCATTTCTTCTTTCATGTAAGTTCTTTCATATGCCAAGATTTTTCTTCTCAATTCATCATACAAAAGAGTAGTGAGACTATTTCCTTTTTGTATAGCATTCACCTTTAATTGCCATGACTTTGGAAGCAGTCCCAAGATCTTAATGATGAATTCATTGTCAAGAATAATCCTTCAAAGTGCATGTAGATCATTTATAATAGTTGAGAATCTCTCAAACATAGCTCAATTCTTTCATCATCTCTCATTTTGAAAACTTTGCATTCATGAACAAGCATGCTTAATCTCATCTTTTTGACTTGGTTGGCTCATTCATAAGTAACCTCCAATTTTTTCCACGTTGCTTTAGTATTTTTGCATTTGGAAATCTTTTTAAGTTCATTTGGAGGGATTGCACACATAATTGCATCCATAGCTTTACATTGAATTTCTTTCTTTTTGTAGTCATCATCACTCCAATCAGATTTGGGCTTTGGCGCATCTTTATTAATAACTTTCTTGGAATGTGAGGACCATATTTGATGACTTTTCTTAGTTCAATATCTATAGATTTGATAAATATCATCACTTTACTCTATGATGATTTTCCACAAAGAAGTAGGTAGATGAACAAGCAACCAATAGAATATAAGATAGAATAATAACAAATAAATATCTTGAGAAAATAATGCAACAAGACATGCAATTTATAGAGGTTTGATTGTCCAGAGAAACTTCTCTTGATCCTATTCCTCTCTTCTCAAGTTCCCAACCTTAGGGTGCCTAAGGTATAATTCACTATGATTTTTGAGATTTACAAGAACAATCTTCTCTAGACTTTTCACTCAAATCATTTGTCTTCACAAAGAACAGATTCTTTCACAAGCTCAGTTCACACAAATCTCTTAAATCATATATAGATATAACTATCAATATTGATATAAGAATGAAGAATCTTCATTCTCTCAATCTCTAGCTTAAACAACACAAGAATGTAAATATGTTTTCTCTTTCTCAAGGAGAGTCTAAATCTTCTTTGCTTGATAACACTCTTTATAGTGTAGATAGGAAGGTTTGTTTTGCTCAAGATGATGGCTTAGGTCTAGGAATTTTCCAGTTGTTTTTCTACTAAAATTTAGTCCATTACTCTTCACTTGATGAGCTCCTTTACATAGGCTTTGAGAAGAAGGCCGTTGAGGGAGCCATTACATAGTAGAGGACTGTTGATGCTTCCATTTGGCTAAGAATGAAGACTTTCTTTAAGCTTGTTGTCTCTACAATATTTGACCAGCTCCCATTCTTCTTGTTCATTGGCTAATAGGAAAAAAAAACATGAGAAAAATGTAAAAGCATATAAGTATATCAGAGATGGCCTAAAGACCTATAAATTGTTGTTTGTCTTTCATGAAGCTATTGTCATAGGCTTTTTTTCAAGAAAACCTTGCTTATAAGTATATAGCATAAACGCTTTATATTTCTATAGTCATCATCAAAACTAAAGACTAAATCAAGGGATATACTTATTCTCTAACATTATATTCCATATTCCTATTTAATTCCACATAGATTTCCTTCTCTCTAAACAATCAAGGTTCCAAAGATTTGTTTTGTATGTGGAGACCATTATGAAACTAAAATAACATTTGTTCATTACTTGTATCTTTGCTTTTGGATCTCAAATTTCAATTCATTTACAGCTCCTTTAACCTTTTAATGTCTTTCATTGGCTTAAATCCAGCTTGTAAGGTTCTATGGATCCTAAGGTGCTTTTCAATATTATATTATTTGTCCTATGGCTCTTCTACTCTATAGAATCTAGTTTTATAGGAATCAAGTTATTTTTAAAGGTGAAAATCCTTCAGTTTAAGTTGCTCTCCACACTTATAATAGGTTTTGGAACTATAATGTAGCCCTTCAATCATATCAGGCAAATGCTTGTAAAGTGATAGTAAGTAATATTACCAAAAACTCTAAAGATATTCAGGCTTACAGGAATTCAAGGTCCAAGTGCTTATTCTGTCATTATAGTGCCATGAAAGATGTTTCCCTTATTTTCTATTACAAGTTGTTTTTCAACAAACTAGAATTTTTGCACTGTTTAGGAGGTCGAGTGATGAGAACATGGAGGACTAACCCAAGGATCATCTAGAAGACTTACATGTTTCAAGTGGACCTATGACAAGGGCAAGGACTAAGAAGATGGAAGAAGCAATCCAAGGACCTTGTCATGCATTTTGTAGTGTACAAGAGGGGCTTGGGTTTAGAGGTTCAAAGGTCATTTGCTTAGAGGCTTTATCATTCACTTAAGGGCCGAATAGGAAGCCAATTTGGAGGCCTTGCAGTTGGCTAGTCTAGGACAGCCATGTTGTCACTTGGATGTAATTTTTGTATATATATTTTTGGGATGTTATTTTGTATCATGCTATGGGCTATCTTTGACATTGTTATGACTTTGTTTTAGGGCTATTTCACCTTTTTATTTCTTTTATTTTTCTAGGTGAAATAAGACCTGGGTTTATGATGTTTGTGGGCTATTTGAAGACCACATGTTTCAACCAGCTGGAGTATAAGTTTTAGCCAGCTTGTGTTTGGCTAACTAGTTGGACATGACTTGGACCTAATTAGTTTGTTTATATGATTATTTGGATGGGTATTTAATTGGGCTTGTTTAGGACTTGTAACCTAGCCCATAATTAAGCCTAATTGCTATGAAGGGAGGCATGCTTCCCTCACCAATCAAATTAGAAGAATTTGAGAAGTTAAAGAGTGTTTCTTCTTAAAAGCTTCCTCTCTTAGGGTTTTTGATTGAACTTGAGATTTATCAAAGAGATTACTCTTTGTAGCATCTAATTTCATTACTTATCATTCTTCTTCTTCATATCTAAAATGTGGCATGAATATCCTTCATTTTCTTTTCAATTTTTGGTTTTGAATTTGCTGAATTAGGGATAGATCTATGGGCATATCCTTGGGAGATCACATTAGTTTGGTATTAGAACTTCAACTCTTCTAATTCAAGTGATATCTCTTCAATGTTCCTTTGTTTTTACTTTAGTTTTCCTTCTTATTTTGTGTTATATGTCTTTGATTTTTGGTGTACATTTTCAGCTCAATTATTTGATCAATTGTTGTCTAAATGAGTTACAAGTGTTGCTAATTCTTTCTGCTGAAGCTGATCAATTTTTTGCTACTATTTTGGTCCAATTTTCCCTATTTTTTGCATCAATTTTGTGTAGAAAAATTTTGTGATCATGTTGCATACTAAGTGTTTGATGTTAGCTTTGTTTGAGACCAATTTTTTTTTCTACTTATTTGTTTCATTTCTATTTCATTTCCTTGGTTGTTCTCTTGAAGGTTCTGCTGAAATTTCTACAGAATTGTCTTTGTTTTCCTTGCTATATTTCAAGTGTTTATTGATTTATATAAGTGTCCTTTTGCTTTTTTTTTTGTGTTTTAACTAGTGTGGGATTGAATTACATTTCATTTGTTGTGATTTGGAAGCATTTCCTCCCATAATTGCATTGCGTAATGCTTGTTGTGCCCTACTTTCTCTGTTTGGCTGAAACTTTAGCTTAAATTTCTCCATAATTTTTGTTGCCGTCATAGCTTAGTTTTGATTGAGTTTTGCACCTTAGACATATTTATTTTGACTACACATAATTGGAAATTGATTTGTGCCAATTGTGATGGAATTTGAATGTCTTTGGGCTACTCAAAGTTGTGCAAAATGCTAAAAAACTAAAAATTCTAGGCAACAGAGAGAAATGTTGAGAAAAACAAAAGAAAGGTGAAGAAACAATAGTGAAAATGCAAAATTAAAGAAAAAAAAGTGTGAAAAGAAAAAGCAACAAAAGAAACATAGAAAAACTAAGAAAGAATCAAAGAAAATAGTAAAAGAAAAATCACAAAAAGAAGAACAAGCGCTATCCAACACGACAAAAAATTTTGCAATTTTTGAAGTTTAGTCCTAGTTAATCTAGTGAGTTGTTTTGTGTCAATTTCCTTCGTAATTAACTTGAATATGTTTTTGTTGGATTGCATAATCAAAATACTAGCTTAGAATTCAAAGTGTGGTGTAATTGCTTGATATTTTCCCTTATTTTTCATTGGAATACTCTGAAAATTTTTTGCCACGCAAAAAATTTTAGTGCTGGCCAAAACTTTCATTCCTTATGCTATCCAATTCCTTTTGTGTTTCTTGCTCACTCCTTGCTTCTTTGCTCTTGTTGGTTCATGCTACATTTTAGTGATTTGATTGCTACATTACGTAAACTCCAAGATTTTGTCACTTAGTTCTCAACGGACTTAAAGGAGAGGACTAGAGTATCAAAAGGCATGTGTGTGTGAGCACAATAGAGGGTAAAAGTCTAGTTGTGTGAACAAACATAAGTAGAGTGATTTAAACAATTGTGAGGGTGTGAATTTATGAGGTTCATATTTTCCTAACATTTATTTTGTAGAATTTATTTTTTGCTCAAAGATGGGAGGTGGAGGATCTTAACTTAATGAAGTCATGTTTACTCTTAGATCCATGCAACAACAATTTGAAAGAGTAAATATAAAGATTGGTGGACTTGGTGAAAGAATAACTAATGTAGAGCAAAGTAGATTTTTTCATGAGAGAAGAACTAGAAGAACTCATGATCAACATGGAAGCAATGAAGGGGATTAGAGAGTTGGAAAAGAAGAAGAGGAGTTGTCCACTTCTCCCTATGAAATCGAGTAGAGTGAAAGAAGAAAGGATAGAGGCCCTTTGGGTAGAAGACATGAGAGAGATAGAAGAGAAAGGATTAATTCAAATCTTCACAATATCAAGATGACAATCCCATCTTTCTAAAACAAGAGTGATTTAGACGCTTATCTTGAATGGGAGAAGAAGGTTGAGCCAGTCTTTCATTATCATAACTATTCAGAAGAAAAGAAAAAGTAAAATTGCCTATTGTGGAATTCATTGGTTATGCTATCATTTGGTGGGATCAACTTGTGCAAAGTAGAAAAAGGAACCTAGAAAGACCCATGGCAACTTGGGAAGAGTTGAAGACCATTATGAGAAAAAGATATGTCCCTTCACACTATTATAGAGAGTTGTATCAAAAGCTTCAAGGCTTTACTCAAGGTTCCAAAAGTGTTGAAGACTATCACAAAGAGATGGAGGTGGCAATGATAAGAGCAAATGTGATAGAAGATAGGGAGGCCACTATGACATGGTTTCTTTTTGGATTGAATTAAGACATTGCTAACATTGTTGAGCTACAACACTATGCGGAACTTGAAAACATAGTACACATGGCAATGAAGGTGGAAAGGTAACTCAGGAGAAAGACTTCTTCTAAGGTTACACATTAATCAAGTTCTTCTTGAAAGAATAATTAGAATAAAAGGCACCATTTAAGAGACTTCCAAGCTACTAAGAATAATTTGGCCAAGACTTCCTCAAAGCCAAAGGGTGATGATGTTAAAGGCAAAAGTAAGATGGAGATGCCACAAAAGCAAAAAAACACCAAATGCTTCAAATGTTTGGGGTACGATCATTATGCTTATGAATGTCCTAACAAAAGGGTCATAACATTGAAAGCCAATGGGGAAGTGGAATTGGCTAGTGAGCAAGAAAAAGAGAAGGAAAGCTCTCAGTCAAGTAGTGAAGAGAGCAATGATATTTATGATGTGGTGGTTGAAAGAGAAATACTAGTGGTGAGGAAGACTTTGAGTACCTAAACTAAGGAGGGTAATGAAGAGCAAAGAGAGAACATCTTCTACACTAAATGCCATGTCATGGGAAAGGTTTGCAATGTGATTATTGGTGGGGAAAGTTGTGAAAATGTTGCTAATACAATTATGGTTGAAAAGTTAGCCTTGCCTACCCTAGATCATCCCACTCCTTATAAGTTCAATGGTTGAATGAAGGTGGGGAGGTAAAGGTCCCAAAACAAGTGCTAGTTCATTCTCCACAAGGAGGTATAAAGATGAAATTTTATATCATGTTGTTCCTATGCAAGCTGCCCATCTCTTGCTTGGTAGGCCATGAAAATTTGATAGACATGTTATACATGATGGCTACCTATATCGATATAGCTTAAAGCAGGACAAAAAAATAATTAATCTTGCACCCTTCACCCCAAGCAAGACTTAAAGGATCAAATCAAAAAAAGGAGAAAATGAGTGAAGAAAAAGAGAGAAATAGTGAAGAAAAAGGGAAAAGAGTGGTAAAAAAGAGTTAAGAGAAAAAGAGAAACAAGAAAAAATGAAATGAAGTGTTTTTGCCAAGACTAGTGACATTAGGCAAGCCACCTATATGGATCGGCCTATGCTAGTCTTGATGTGTAAAGGAGCTATTTTGAATGATAACCTTGATTCTCATACTTTACCTAGTGCCATTGAGTCTATTTTGTAGGAATATCAAGAGTTGTTCCCTAAGGAAGTTCCTCACGGCTTGCTACCTATAAAGGGAATAGAGCATCAAATTGATTTCATTCTTGGAGCCTCCATTCCTAACTAGCTAGCATACAAAACCAACCCTGAAGAGGCCAAAGAAATCCAAAGACAAGTGGAGGAACTCATGGCAAATGGTTACATTAGAGGGAGCATAAGTCCTTGTGTGGTTCGAGTTTTGTATGAGTGGTTGGTTATGCCTTTTCTTTGACTAATGCCCTTAGTACATTCATGAGATTAATGAACCATGTCTTACATGCTTTTATAGGAAAATTTGTGGTTATCTATTTTGATGACATTCTCATTTATAGCAAAAATGAACATGAGCATGGTAAGCATTTGAGATATGTTTTGCAATGTTTGAAAAATGAAAAAGTGCATGCCAACTTTGATAAATGTTCTTTTTTCTTAAAGAAAATTAATTTCTTGGTTATATGGTTAATAACACAATATTTGACACATTTATTTGTCCTCATGGTTAGCATTTTAAGGGCCAAAATGATGTAATTGCAGCTGTGTTAGTGTGTATTGGTGAATTTGTGTCAATTGGCATCATTTGGAAAATTCTGCATAATTAGTCATAATTGAGTAGTTTCTATAAATTGGAAATATCTTAAGCTACCCTTATCCAATTAATGTGATTTTTATCTTGTAGGAAATACAAGAGATATATCTACAACTTTGATGAAGAGCACCAAGGCTGAATCACACGTTTGGTTATCTAAATTTTGAGTTGAAGCCAAAACCAGAATTCTGCCAGAACACTGCCCCGGGTAGCCGACGTCCATACATTTAGAAGACAATATCTCCAGCTAGGAAGGTCCAATTGAGTTAAAACTAATCCCAAATGGAAGCTAATACATAATGCCACAACTTTCATGAAGGCTTTCTGAGCTAAATGAATCATTTTGGGTGTCAAAATTAGGCTGCAACAAAGAGATAGATCTGCTGAAAACTGGGCTCTACAGAATTGAGTTTTTAAGGCCCCAATTGACACAGATCAAAAGCCCATTTCACCACCCCTTTGCTCCAACCCGAAACTAGCCAGCTGGAAACCTAAAAGAGAGAAGAAAAAGGAGGGAAAGCAGTCTGAAATTGGCCCCTAACACGCAATGGTAGAGGCTATAAAATCAGACTGGCCATCATGCCTACATACCTAAGCAACTAGCTTCTCCTCTTTTGACCTAGGACAAAACCATTTTGGCTAAAATTTTTGCTCAGTTTTTATGTTAGTTTTAGGCTTAGTTTGTGTGTGTTTTTGCTGTGTTATTTCGTGAGGCTAAGAGCAAGATTTTGCTCTCCCCTTTTCCATAATTTTCCAGCCTCCATGGAGGGCTAATCTTGTAATCATCCAAGGGTGACACTTGAAGATTAATGTAGAGATCTTGGTATGTTTTTCTACATTCATTTGCTGGCCTTTTTCTATTCCTTTCCTCTTGGTTTTTACTACAATGTCTGACTTAGATGGATCCATTTGATTTAGATATTGAAATGGTTATTGAGATCTTGATAATCACCTTAGAAGAGGATAGGAAAAAC
>JANHAO010008382.1:0-19293 GCA_026873985.1 Saraca asoca | reverse complement strand
AAAGAGGCTAGTAATTAACTTAGGCTAAACCATCCTCAATTAATTAAGTAATCATAATAGGAAAGAATTTAATTAATTATTAAAGGTCATAACTATGGTGAAACCTTAATCCTAGGCCTTTTTAGAATTGAATTTTAATTATTATTTGACTGTTGCTATTTTCATTCTATCTCTTTATTACTTTTACTATTCTTATTTGATTTAGGCATTTTACATTGCAAACATCTAGTAATTGATAATAAAGATCCTTGTGGGACTCGATCTGTATTTGCCAGACTGTACTACAGCTACGCCGTGCGCTTGCGAAAAATGATCTACATCATTTGTTTTACAGGTTTCAAAGTATACATATGATTCAAGAGTTCTTACATTAGAAATTAAGAATTATTTTATTTTTTAGGATCGCTTATAAATGAATTTCAAAAGAAGTTTGATTCAAATAATATTTTCAAGTTGGTATCAAAACTTTGGCTCTTGATACTCCTTATCTTCTTCTAGAATATGGATCCTAATCTGACTATGTTCTTTGATTGCCTATCTTTGAACAATCCACCTCCTTTTGATTATGAAGAATTTTTATTTTTGGAAGTACAAAATTAAAATTTTTATTGAAGCTTTATAAGTTGATATGCTAGAGATTTTAGAAACAGGTTATGAATATCCCAAGATATCTATTGATGGTATTTTAGAACTAAAATCCAAATTGTTATGGACTGATGAAGAGGAAAGAAAACGTCTTCTTGCCTCCAAGTTGAAATGGATTATTGTTATTACACTATCTACTAATGAATTTCCAAGAATTTCAGAGTGTAGAACAGGAAAACAAATTTTGGATACTCTGGAGACTTTTCACAGTTGTAGAATTGAAGCTGAATGCAAAAAGGAAGAACAACACTACCTTCTGGCCAAGCAGACTAAAAATTCATAGGTTCTACAATATCCTTCATTCTTCTTTAGTTCCTATGTTAGTGATTCTAATAGTGATTTTAGCAATCAAATGGATGATGATGATTTTGATTATCTATATGAAGAGATTTATGAAGCACTGACTAAAGCCAATAAGGAGATAAAGAAATTAAAGAGTCAGAATGAGTATCTGGTCAAAAAGATTAAGAAAATTGAAAAAGAAAATGCTGACTTGAATGTATTAGCTGAAAAATTAATTAATGAGAACAAAGCATGTGAGCACTATGAGTCCTATAAGTTAGAGATAGAGAGATTGAATAGGATGTTACAAGGCTTTGCTGAGAGTGATGAAAAACTAAATGGCATGCTAGAAAATCAGAGAAATTTTCAAAATAAAAATGGCTTAGGATATAGACAACAACAGCTTAAAAGATATAAGAGATGGAACCCTGCTTACATCACTTGCTATTATTGTAATCATAAGGGTTATCATATCAAAGACTGTCTATTTAGGAATGGAACATATTTTCTAAGGCCAACTGAAAAACTTGTATGGTTGCCAAAATTTTCTACTGCTAAGAAAATTTCTATTGAGCCTACTAACAAGTTTGGACCCAAAACTTACTAGGTACTAGCCAACCAAACTTAATCCTAGTTTTGCAGATCTGTGTGAGAGAAAAGAAAGCAACTGATGATGCAGAATAAAAGTTACCCTCACCACAAGATAGACATTGATAAACCCTTTATAATTCTTAGTAAATTTTCTTATTTTTCATGTTTGATTTGTATGTTGCAAGTACTAACTTAAGCATCAGAGATGTTGTTAAGTTTGTTTTGTAGGTACACAGAGAGAATTTGAGACTTCAAGTGATTTGAGATGCCATCTGGTTGTTTGCATAACAAGAAAAACCTTAGAAGAACTAAAACTTAGAAAAATTGAACTTATGATACCCTTAATCAATTCAATAATCAATTCTCATTTATCTAGGTTTTTCATGAGTTTTTGAATCGATTCCATAATCGATTCAGTTCTTAAATTCTCAACACTAAGAATCGATGCCTACATCGATTCACTCAATTTTCAAAAGTTTTGGGAAGACTCAAATTTTATAGATTTTTCTAAAAGGTCTTGGATGAATTAATTACCTAATCAATTCATAAAATATCCACTCGTATACGTACCGATGCAGTAATCAATTTCCCTATGAACTTTAATGACCAAATTTAAACCTGAATCGATTCATTAGTGAATTTTTGCTCCCTGGATCAATTCACAAATCGATTCAAGGCATGATATTATAAATACCTGAATCAAAGTCAAATTCATTTTATAGTAACTTTTTAGCCCCTTAGTCGATTCTCTCGACCTCTCCTTCTCAAAATTCCCAAAATCTTCATTTCCATCCTTTTTTCATCAAATTTTTTACATAGAAACATTAGAAACATCATCTCTAAACATTCTAACTGATTGATTTCACCAAAAATAGCCTAAATTAAAAACTCCCAAATCAAAACCCAAGAAACCCTATGTGTTGAAACTACTCCTCTTGATAACGACAAAAAGGATCAAGCTAGCAGGAAAATGCAAAGACAAGTCACCAGTGAAGGCTACTCAATCAACTGAAGAAGAATCATTCTTCTAATCCTCAAATGAGTGTGCTACCTACCTCTCTTTAGAACATAGAAAAGTTGAACCATTGAAATGCTTTAATGATCAATTGCTGAAAACAACTCATCTGCCTAAATTGTTAGCAAAGTATAGGCTAGAAAATTTTCTGACTTTCAAAGAAATAGCCTACCCTAGATTAGTGAAAATGTTTTATGCTAATCTTGCTTATGCTAATGGTAAATTATCATGTTATTTGATGCATAAACATGTGGTGATTGATTCTAAATCTTTTGCTAATGAATTTAGTATGAATAAGACAATGCCAAAGCTTACTGTAGCATCCTTTCCTGATTATAGTAAGGAACTAGCTGTTAAAATGTTATTTCCCTACTCCACCTCGAAAGATGGTAGTAGGAAATTGCTAATAGCTGGCTTGTCTCTTCAAGATAGGATACTACACTATATTCTGTGCAAGATAATTGTGCTAAGGATGACCAATTTCACCCAAATTATGGAAGATGATTTATTTTTAATGTGGGTTATAAAAAAATAACTGGATTTCATTTTTTCATATTTTATTTTAAAATACACGGGTGAATATTCAAAAGAACAGACATTGGTTATCTTCCTTATGGCTCATAACACCATTCTTTACCATATCCAAAATAAAACTTTCTAATTAAATTTTGTCTTCACCACCAAATGCAATCATAATGCTTACTACACCACATTTACACAAGATGGGCTTTAAAGAAAATGACCAAGGGAAATGGACTAAGGAAACATCTAGGCCCACACAATCATCTAGATAAATTTCAGGCTCAGCTGCAATTTCTATTGAAGCTAAAGCCAGATTAACTAAATTACTTGAAAGAATGCACAAGCACATGACCAATCAAACAAACAAGATTTCTGACTCTCAAGAAACATGGTTTGGCTTTATGGAAGAAAGGAAGTCTCATTTAGAAGAAAAAAGCTGCAAAAGAGACAATGAGATAAACCAAAGGCTCAAATCACTTGAAATTCAAGTTCAAGATATCAGATTAAGGCTACAACAACAAGATGAAGAGGCAGAGATTCAAAAGATAGATGAATCTTCTTCTACATAGTAATTTTATTTGTACTTGCTTATTTGATTTGTATCCCTCAGTCCCATTTTCCCCTATCTTGTTTTTACTATTCTTGTTATGTCTTTGAGACTATCTTTTGATATTCTATGATGTAATCTAAATATTTTTATATTTTCCAAGATATTTTTGATACTTTTATGGATATTTTAATATTTTCATGGATATTATCATTTCATGGATATTGCATTTAGTCTTTATGTCGATATTTTGGATATTTCTGGATGATTTATGTCTTTTGAATATTTTCATTATTTGATATTATTGCAATTTACATAGGTTTCTGATCAATATTGCATCCTTATAATGAATATTATATGTCTTTATGGATATTACATTTTAGTTTAGATTTTATATTGATATTATATTTTGATTAATTGAAGTGGTGATCCGATTGAGGATTATCCAAGTGGAGTAGACTTGAATTGCAATTTCAATTCAAGTTTAACCATTTTAAAAACTTGTGTCTTAATTTTTACTTTTCTACTCCTACATTTATAATCTTGCTACACAACTATTAATTTTGCTGTTTACATATTCACCAATTAATACTCTACTGTGCCTTTTGATTAAAAAGAATAAATCACAATTTCTATTAAGATTAAAAAGAAGAATCTATTACATACAAAAGAGTATATACATTCCCCCAAAGGAATAAGGGCAAGATCTAATTTCTGCATTTTATGTTTTCTGATTTACCTTAAAACCTATCAAACTTCAACATAGCAACTAGCAAAAAGGTTTCCCTATGGTCAATACCTTGTATTTACCTTTAAACTTCTACCACCAACCTAGCCTTGTAGGTTTGTACTTTCTCATCTACATCTGTCTTTCTCTTAAAAACCAACTTGCACTCAATGGGTTTTATTCCTTTAGGTGCAATGACCAAGTCTTATACATGGTTTTCATGCATTAAATCCATTTCAGATTTCATAGCTTCTCACCATTCAAAGAATTAATATCTAATATTGCTTTTGGTTAACTAGTAGATTCATTGTCATTCTCATTTTTTAGGAGAAAAACATATTTTTCAGGTTTACAACATTTCCTACTAGGTCTTCTAAGTATAGTTCTACTTTAAGCTTGATTACTTATCTTAACTCTTTAATATACTTAATTAGGCTCATCCTCAACAATGTGATCTATGTTATTTTATGGTTCTTGAACTTCTTCAAGTTCTACTTTACTCCCACTAGCCTTTTTAAGGATAAACTATTATTGGCGGTAAAATCCGGTCAGCCTAAGTCCTAAACCTTAAGCTGCGGAATGAATGTGAAAAGAGAGAAAGAGATAGAGGAAGAATAGGGAGACACCAGATGTTTTTAATATGGTTAAGCTAAAGTCAGTTTGACCCCTACATCCATGGCTTTTATTACTCTTTGTTGAGTGTTTTGTATATGATGATTGTATATTTGTCCCTTGTATAATGATTTCATCCCCTTTTATAATGATTAGAGGGTTACAATTTGAATGTAATCTATAACAATAAGTATCATGACTTAATTAGGATTACATAATAGACAAGGGTTGAAGGATATAATAGACTCCTGTTAAAGTAGGAAGCTAAACGGATTCCTATTGATTGTGGATGCATGCTCTAATCTATGAGCTAGGCTTTACTTTGATGACCTAGGGTTGCTATTTTGACCTGTTTTGCCCAACGTTCTTAGCTCATATTTAGTGACCTTATGTCTTAGTCCAGCGGCCTCAATTCAGATGGCCTGGGCCCTTATCAGCTGAGTCTGTCCATTGGGCTTATACAACGCATTTAGGCAGTACCAAAAATTACCCACAATATTAGCCCCCAGTTCTCAGTGCAATCTACAGACTGGGACTTGTAGTTTGCTAGTAAAAGCTGGAAATTGCGATCAATTATATTGCTGTTTGAACTTTCATTCCATCATTTTGTTTGCCTATACCATCATTATTGCATTAAATGTGTGCACCTTTTTGTAACCATCAATACAATAATGACAAAGCCTTATTTTTTGCTGGACCATTAGATCAAGGATGGTTGATCATTCTCTTGATCTAACAGTGTGGTTGGTTGCATTATAAGGTGAGAAAACCTTTCCTTCTCTCTCACTTATTACCTTTGAACATATGCACTTCCGTTTCCTTATTTTTCAAGCTCTCACCTAGTCACCAATATTCTTCATCCTTTCTGTTTCTACAACAGTGACCTTTGGTTTCAGTTTGCCGGAGATTGATCATGCTTGTTATGCTTTTTCCTGGATTCTTTTTTCTAGGCCTATCTTATTCTATTGATTTAGTAAGTCTTCTAAACACGATCTTAGCTCTAAGTTTCTACTTTTTATGAGCGCTTTGTTTTGTGGATTTATGATATTTGGTGGCTCGGTTTAATAGTGTGCTTGTTAATTGCTAGAAAATTTTTTCCTACTAATTGATTTCATAGTATATTTATTTGTGCACTTGCCATTGTTTCCAAAATGGGCATGCTATCTATCTAATAAAAATGCCTCTAAGTCTTGAGATTGTAGATTATTGGGTTTAGCCTTGTTTCTATTTCTCTGGCTTTAGCGACTTGATAGATTTATTGGTAGAGCCCCCTATGTTCTTAAAGGTTTGGGCCTTAGATGTGGTGATATGTAGCATGAATGGCCTGCTACATAGGATATTCCCTATTAGCTTTAGCTTTTAGATGGGGTTTGCTTGTAACAACTTGATTATTCCTTCCTCTGTGTAGATGGCAGGTCATAGACGCCACAGTCACCAAATAGGAAGTGCTGAGGACTCTAACTTCTCATCCTAAAGTGGGGGAGCTGATATGTCTTATCGATGAAGTGACCTTTGGAAGTCATAAGGTGGCCGAGAGGGTTGTTTCTTATCCCGATCCTATTGAAGGCTTGTAGGTCACTGAGAGTTAGAGGCCCTTAGACTATTTGATGTTTATACACCACCCTTCAATTATAAAACTTGATGATCTCAGAAGTATAGTTAACACTTTTTGTCTCCCTAATGGTTATCGTATTTTGTCACCTTCCCCTAACAATCATGCAGCCCATCCTCCTAAAGGATTCATTACCATTAGTACCTAACATCTCACTACTAGGCTTAGGTTCCTAGTTCACCCTTACCTTGTAGAGCTGTTAAATAAACTAAAACTTTCCCCTTTTTAGCTCACACTGAACTCATATTCTTAACTCACCTCCCTCACCCTCTTATACCTTAGGAATAATATCCCTCCTCCTTTAGTAAAAGTTCTCTGTTATCTTCTTAACATCAAAAGTGTGGGTCAAATTACTTAACGGCTTGGCAAATCGAGTTCAAAAAGATCTTGCCACAAGGTGATGCTAAGGGCAAGTCCAATGTGGGGTATTATAAAACCCACTAGTTCTATGTTTCGTGTCCATCTCTACATGATCTTCATAGTTTTGGTTTCATCCTGACTTATGGTAAGTGAGCTGAGGATGTATGAGCTTGTATGAATCTATTTTATTCTTTGACTTTAACATTCTGTTTTATTTCACAAATAGAACTGGCAAGGAGAAACCATCATTAGAGGCTAAGAAGGTTGAGGTGCTGGGCCAATTCATCACCGTGAATGATCTAAACAATGATCTCAGGTTCGACGAGGACCTCTTGTGTTCACATAAGCTTACTCTAGCTTTAAATGTCGAGCTTTCTAGAGACATTGGAGCTTATAGAACTAAGGAAGTCAGTCTGACAAATTTTGGAGAGTACGAAGACATGTTGAAGCTCAACCTTTGAGCACCACAAACCTTTAGTTCTACCTAATCCACTCCTACTACCACCACTTCATTAGCCCATGCTGCCACTATAGCCCCTGCTACTATAGGTTCATCTTCTCCGGCTATAATGTCTTCTCAAATGCTAGTTCCCACCTCACATCCTAAGGTGGTTGAGATGGTCGAGGAGGTCAAATCCCCATTTGATCCCCCTACCAAAAAATAAAGAATAGCAAGGGGAAGAAGGTTGTCATCACTTCAGAGGTGATACCTAAGGTATGGCTAAGGAGTGACCTTCCAGTCTTAGCCCAAAGATGGGGGAGTATTTCAACTTCCTCCAGGAGAACATCGAGCCAATCCTAAGCCCTTGTAGTAGGGTCAAAATGTTAGAGTCAAAGGACTTTTTGGAGGAAAAATTGATGGACTAAGTAGCTCTTCATGGCCTATTGGTAAGTAAAGTCCCTTCAACTTGGTTCTACTACCTTTTTGTAATCTTACTTGTTCATTTGTTTTTTTAGAGCTTATTGGCAATAATAAAGTAGAAGAACATACTTCGAGCTTAGGATGAGAGAAAGAAAAAGCTTGAACGTGATTTGGCTATTGCGACTGTCGAGGTGTTAGAACTGAAAGGGAAAGCTAGAGACGTTGTAGTCACCAGGAAAAAAGCTGAGGAAGCTTGGTTTCGTGAGGTGGCAAATCACAAGCCTATTACATCCATCCTTCGTAAAGTTGTTGATGAGCTGACAATGGTAAGGGGTGAACTAGATGTGACTACATAGTGAACTGAGGCTTCTGAAAGAAAATATGAAGCGGTTGGGAATGCAACTGCTTTGGTAGAAGAAAAGCCTACCCGAGTTAAGGTGGAGACTGTCGTGCTGATTGCTAGAGCTAAAGAGGAGGCAGTGTCTGAGGCCACCACTAACTTTCTATTCACCTTATGGGAGAAGCATCTGAAGATGGATTTTTTCTTTTATGGTGGGAATATACTTGAGTTCATTAAGGGCTTTGAGGAGGACGCAAGAGCAATTTCTCCTTATAGGGGTTTGCAGCTAATAGGTGGAGCTTTTCCAGCTCGAAACTTGGTATAGAGTAGCTTATAAGCTGTGAAAACTACTAATGATCAAACTGTCGGTGATTAGCTCACTTTGTATATGGACCCTCTTGCTCAAGGCACAGCTTCTGGGGGCCAATCTCCCTCGTAGGCCAGGGTAGTTGTAGGCTTATGTATTTTGAACCCTTATATGGATATTCTCCTCATTGAGCGAGGTCTGTAACGAATTTCATTATTATTATGCTTTTCAAGTACGTCATGTTTGAATGCTCAGTATATTGTTGATGACAACATGAATAGACCCCTGCAGATCATAGCCCAATAAATATTAATCAAGTTAAATACCTAGTCAATCATATTAATGCTTTTTCAGCTTCCAGTCATGGTAATGTATATTCATCAAGTCAAATGGCCAGTGGGTTGCATGGATGCACTTCAACTGGCAATCTTTTGAACATCGATGTGCCTCAACTAGCAATGAATTAAGCATTGATGTGCCTCAGCTAGCTATAAGGCTTAATTGGTAATAAATTGAGCACCGATGAGCCTCAGCTAGCTATGAATTGAGCATCGATATGCCTCAGCTAGCTATAAGCCTTAGCTAGATTAAGCAGTAGTAGGTCGCATGTAGTGTTGAGTAGTAGGTTGCATATGGTGCTAAAGAGTAGGTCATATGCAGTGCCAAATAGTAGGCTACATACAGTGCCAAAGAGTAGGTCATATGTGATGCCAAATAGTAGGTTGTATATAATGCCAGAGAGTAGGTCATATGCAGTGCCGAAGAGTAGGCTGTATACAATACCAAAGAGTAGGTTGTATGTGGTGCCCAATAGTAGGTCACATATGGCACCAGATAGTAGGTCACATGTGGTGCCAAAGAGTAGGTCGTATGTAGTGCCGAATCCTTGTTAGTATGTCAAGTTGACTTCCCCTTTCAAATTAGGAGGTCAAGTGCTTGCTTCCAAATATAGTACTCTAAAAATTTGCTCAAGGGTTAATAAACAGCCAAAAATGTAATAGAAAACAATATTAGAGGGTTAGATAAGCAAACTCAAGTTCTTTGTCAATATGGGCAGAGATGTTTAGTGCTCTAAGCTAGAGGCTCTCCACCAGAAATCACATTAACCTTCTTCCCCCTTATTAGCTTGACTTCATCCTTATTGCAACATCGGGCTATGTGTTGGTCACCTCACACACATCTAATTCCATTGGGGGTTAGGAATCTAATGGTGAGTGTCTTAGTAGACATGGCCATATCTAGTCATTGATTATAGATCACCCCAGCACCACGTTGTATGCTAAGAGATAGTCGATGATTAGAAAATCTATTAAGATGGTTGTTTGGCATCCTGAGTCTCCAAGAGTAATAGGAAGCCTGATCTACCCTTTTAGTACTATTGTGTCACTAATGAATGCATAAAGGGGCTTTGGAGAAGGCTCTAGTTAACCTATGCTCAGACTTATCTATTCAAAATATTCCTTGTACATTACACTCACCAAGCTGCCTGTATCGATCATAAATCTTTATACCTCGGTATTACCAATTCTAGCTTAGATAACTAGTGCATCATTATGGGGGAGTGTACCCCATGTGCATCTTCATTTGTAAAGGTGATACTATCTGGGGTCATCCTTGCTTTCTTAGTGAGACCCTCAAATTCACCGTGTTCGATAAACAGGACATATTTTATTTCCTAAGGGTAGTGTGCATACAACCTATTTGATGTACCTGCAATGGAAGGCCCACCATGAATGGTAAATATAGTTCTTATCGAGGGTGTGTCCTCCCGCTTGGGAGTTTGCTAGCATTATTACTGCATCGAGTGCTAATGTTGCTAAGGTCACTATTCTGCAAGTCATACTATATAATCTCTTAAATGACCTCTCTTGATTAGGCCCTCAATTGCATCCTTGAGTGCCTTACATCCTGAAGTGTTATGCCCGATTTCATTATGATAAGCACAATGCTTGTTCTTGTTTCTGAACTGATTGGGAGTCTTTATGGGGTTGGGCTTTCCAAAATCCTCCCTATCCTTCTCTGTTGTGAAGATCCTTTCTAGAGTATCCGATAGGACGTTGTAGTTATCATGATGACATTTACGCTGAGATCGCTCATTTCTGACCTTCTTTGCAACCTAGTTTTTAGGGTTATCATCGTGACTCTCTTTGCTGTTCCCAGCATTACTCTTCTTTTTACTCTGGTTGAAGCCATTTGCCTCGTCCTTAGATTTCTTGAGACTAAAGTTTTCCTCCCATCTGATCTCTTTGGCAGCTAGTTTGTAGAATTCACCTAGGTCCCTTATCGGGGACTTGTATATGCTTTCATACAACTTTCCATCTTTATGGATTCCCGCCAAGATCATTATTAAGATGCTCTCATCTAAGAGGTTCTCCATATTGCTGACCTTATGTCTGAATCGAGTAAGGTAGTCCTTCAGTGATTCTTTCTTTCATTGAAAGACTGTCATAAGGTGGTAGGGCGGTGTGAGCTGCCTTCTTAGTGCCTTGTATTGATTAATGAATCTCCTCTTCCTAACCATCAATGCTACGAGCTTTAAGGTTGCTAAGCTATGTTCGAGGTATATCCCCTAGAGTGGCTGGGAAGACACGACCCTTAACCAAAGGATTGGTCATTTGAAGATCCATTTGCATGTTGAATGCATTTAGGTGGTCATATGGGTCACTATCCCCATTGTATTGCAAGATAGCTAGAACTTTGAACCTGCATGGGAGAGGCTTTTTCTCGATCTCCCTAGGGAACGGTGTCCTCCTGTCATAATTATCTCAATGATCTTGGGCACGAGGGCATTGTTCCAATTGTCTACCCTCTAAAGCAACTCCTCTTCCATGTGATCTTGAGTTTCAGACCAATAGTTGGAAGATGGTTGACTCTTTTTGCTATTATGATCAGAAGTCTTGTGTTTTCTCTACTCGTGGCTTGACGAGTTTTGATCTAAGGCATGTCCCTTATTAGTCTTATTTAAGCCTCTAGCTTCACATGATCCCCTACACTGCTAATAGTCTCTTTCATCTTCCTCATGAACTTAATGGCCCTCTGATCTTGGTCATGGGTTAGTAGAGTGAGCTGAATGAGTATGCTAATGTTCTTCTCTAGTTGGCCCCTTTTCCTGAGCTCCTTCCTATGACTATTGGATAGTTTCTTTCTATGTAGCATCCTTAACCTACTCTTATGAGCCCTAGGCTCGTGCTTGAGTTAATGCCCTAATCACCTCAGCTAACTCTCCTACCATTTTCTCTAGCGCCTCATGACACTGATGCCATGCTTGTGTTATATTAATGATATCAGGTTGCCATGAGGCCACTGGTGACATGTCCGCAACAACACCTATCATAGGGGTAGCAGAAGCACCTACTGTCTAGAGAATTGGATCCCTTTATTGTTCCATACAGCCATCTAGTTGGCCAACTGCTACATCTGAACTCTTAATGGTTTTTCCTCTAACCATTAGAAAATAATGGTGAATGTAATTTAGGCCCTCCTTCTAGTATCAAAATGTTGATGGTAAAATCCGGTCAACCCAAGTCCTAAACCCTAAGCTACAGAATGAATGTGAAAAGAGAGAAAGAGATAGAGGAAGAACAGGAAGACACCAGAAGTTTTTAATGTGGTTCGACTGAAGTCTATTTGACCCCTATGTCCACAGCTTTTATTACTCTTTGTTGAGTGTTTTGTATCTAATGATTGTATATATGTCCCATGTATAACAATTTCATCCCCTTTTATAATGGTTAGGGGGTTACAGTTTGAATGTAAATCTATAATAATAAGTGTCATGACTTAATTAGGATTTCATAATGGATAGGGGTTGAAGGCTATAATGGACTCCTGTTAAAGTAGGAAGCTGAACAGATTCCTATTAATTGTGGATGCATGCTCTTATCTATGAGCTACGAGCTAGGCCTTGCTCTAATGACCTGGGGTTACTATTTTGACCCCATGTTGTCCAACAACCTTAGCTTGTATTTAGCGACCTTATGTCTTGGTCCAAGGGCCTCAATTCAAATGAGTTAGGCCCTTATCAACTAAGTCTGTCCATTAGGCTTTTACTAGCCCATTTAGGTGGTACCAAAAATTACCCACAACAACTATTTTTTCAAGAAGGTAGTGTTTATTGAGACAAACACCTTTTACTTAACAGGATGGTAAAAGTAGTAACCCCTTATTTCCTTAGAATATCCTATTAATAAACATTTATCACTATTAGATCCCAGCTTGTCTATGATGATCTACTTCATATAAGTACAACATCCTTAAATCTTCATGCATAAGAGACATGGCTTCCTCCTAAATCATAGCTCTTATGGTGTCTTATCAACAGACTTTGATAGGACACAATTAAGGATATATGTAGCAGTTCTAAACTATAACCCCAGACGGAGATTGGTAAAGTTGCAAAGCTCATCATGGACTATATTATATTAAGCAAGGTACAATTTCTTCTTTTTGAAATACCATTCACTTGTGGCATTATAGATGGAGTCCATTGTGAACGAATCCCAAATTCCTTTAAATAATCCATGAATTCCTAGATTAAGTATTCTCCACCCTGATCAAATCTAGGTGTCTTCATACCTTTTCTAGTTTGTTTCTTTACTTCAATTTTGAATTCTTTGAACTTTTCAAAGGCTTCAAACTTTTCTTTCATCAAATACACATACCTATACCTATAATAAGCATTGTTAAAGGTGATGAAGTAGGAAAATGCATCTCTTGCTAGAGTAGTCATTGGACCACATACATCAATATATATCAACTTCGGAACTTCTTTGGCACGTTTGCCCTTTCCAGCAAAAGGGTTTCTTAATCATTTTCCTAATGTTCCATGATTCATAAATTTCATATGATTTATAATCAAATGGATCCAAATATCCATCTTTAAGTAACTTTGTGATTCTAGTTTCATTAATATGACCAAGTCTACAATGCCAAAGATAGGATAGATTTATGGATTCATTAGACTTTGTTTCTTATTTGTGATAGTTAAGATTTCTTGTCTTAGTTCTAGAACATACAATCCATTAACAAGTTTGCCACTGCCATAAAACATGTTAACATGTGAAAAAGAACAACGTTTATTCTTAAAGGTAAAAGCAAATCTTTCTAGATCTAAACAAGAAACTAAAATAATATTCTTAGAAATTGCAAGAATATAATAACAATTATTTAGTTCTAGAATTAAGCATATAGGCAATTCCAAAAGGTAGTTTTCTATGCAAACAATAGCAACTTTTGCTCCATTCTTGATGCATAATCCAGTTCCCCTTTCTGTAGCCTTCTACTATTTTTTAGTTTGAGCACATTATTACAAATGTGTGAGCCACAACTAGTATCTAGTACCTTAGAATTAGTAGAACAATAAGACAAATTTATCTCAATCACAAGGATACTTGACGTAGAAGCCTCTCTAAGCTTCTTCTACTTCACAGTTAATGGACTTTGACTCCTTAATGGTAGTAGATGCCTTTGGGAGCACTCTCTTTCTTCTTCTGTACATCTCCTTTAAGTTTCTCAACCTCAGCCTTAGTCTTAGAAATTTTCTTCTTGGGCTTCCTTTTTTTTCCCTTCTTAGGCTTAAAAGAAGTGCTAATCATTAGTACAAGCTTTTCCTTCTTGAAAGTCATTTCAGTAGTCTTAAGCATGTCAAGTAACTCTATAAGAAGGGCCTCTATCTTATTCATGAAGAAGTTCAAGACAAACTACCCATATGACTTAGGAAGGGATTGCAGTATGTCATTCATTGAATGATCATTATCAATCACATGGTTGAGTGGGTTAATCTCTCTATTAGCTTAATCATCTTTAGCACTTGAGTTTATGCAGATGATCCATTAACCATTTTGCAGTTGAATAGTTCATAAGATACCTTGTATCCCTTAATATGAGCATGCCCTTTATATAACTTTAACAAATGTATAATCATCTCTATGGAAATCATATTTTCATGATGCTTTTGAAGCTCAAGATGTTAGCCTTACTATCATATCTTCTCCGATTTTGATGTTGAACAATAATTTTATTTGATGTCATGATCTAACTATATGTTTTTAAGTATTTATTCATTTTGCAGACTTAAAGCTGATTAATTGACATTCAAGATATTAAGAGATTCAACATTAGTATTAGTGCTTTTATTGATTTTTCTAGGATTTTTTGTAAGTGTGTTCTAATCAATTTTGATCCAAATAATTTTCTAAAAATAGTTGAACTGAGGTAGAAATAAATCAAATAAAATGAGTTTAAAACAAATATTTTCTAACTACATTTTCAATGCATTGTCACAAGTTAAATTTTTATAAAAAAAAATTTTTTACTATGTGAATTGATTCACAAATCAATTCATGCAAGAAATCTTGTAGAATGTATAATTGATTCAAAACCTTTTTACACCAAAGGCTAAATGGATTCATGCATTGATTCGGTGAAGAAGTTCTTAATGATCTTCATAAGTGATTTGATTCACAAATCGATTCATTAATTGATAACTACTCTGAATCAATTCACAAATCAATTCAAGCTCAAAAAGTTAGTTATTTTTCAAAAGTTAGTTACAACAGCTATAAATAGCCTTCATTTCATTTCAACACAACACAATTTTTTAGTTTTCTCACATTTTTAGAGCATAAAAATAAAGAGTTTCTGAGCTTCATCTGATCTAAATTCTACCTCTTTAATTCACATTTAATTTATAATCTTGGATCAAATCTATGAAGAACACAACTGCTTAATTGAGATTTTCATCTCAATTGTTGGTATTATATACTTGACTTTTATTTCTTGATTTGAATTTCATAATGTCTAGGTTGATAGACATTGGAGATACAAGGAAGAAATTTATCTTCCCTTGCATCTTCTTTAATTGTAAGGTTGATTACAATTAAGCTAAATGTGTAGTGTCAATGGTATCAATAGGTTTTGCAAGAGCCCAATGTAAATCTTGTTGTAAATTGACTGTTCAGGAACCCAGTTAAAATCCTGTTGTAGTTAATAAAAGAGGTGATCCGATTGAGGATTGATCCAATGGATGTAGACTTAAACTGTGGTTTTAGTTTAAGTTAAAACTGTGGTTTTAGTTTAAGTTAAACCACTTTAAAATTCTGGTGTTCTTGTTTATCTTTCTACATTTTACATTTTGATATTTTTCTACACTATATTTTTTATGTTTTGCATTTTTTATTTATTACATTCATGAATTTATAGTAATTCTATTAATGCTAAACTGTTTAACTTGATTAATTGATAATTGAATTCCTCATTAAATCAGTGACTACAATATTATTCTAATTATTCAATAGAATTCTTGTTGAAAAACCTTATGAAATAAGAATCCAATCTTAAAGTCAAAAGAGTAATTTTACAAACATAAAAAAGGGCAAGATCTTATTTTTGGGACCCTTAATTGGTATCAGAGCTTTGGCTCTTGATACTCTTTATTTTTTAAAGAGAATAGATTTTAGCTTCACGTTGTTGCCTAAATGTCCTCCTTTGAGCAAGTCACCTAGTTTTAATGGACATCATTATACCTATTGGAAATAGAAAATTAGAGACTTTATTGAAGCCACTAATATAAACATGTGGAAAATTGTAGAGAATGGTTATGATCCACCACAAACACTGATAAATGGTGTTGTAAAACCTAAGGCTAAATCTTTATGGATAGAAGAGGAAAGGAAGAAACACCTTCCTATCTCTAAATTAAATGGATTATTTCTAACTCACTTTCCCCTAATGAATATGAAAGGAATTCTAATTGCACTTCTGCTAAACAGATTTGGGACATCTTAGAAGTAGCACATGTAGGTAGCATAACTTAGGCTAAAGCATCTAAAATGCATGTGTTAGTGTCTGAATATGAAATGTTTAAGATGAAAGAGGGTGAATTAATTAGTGATCTCATTCAAAGATTCACTGCCATAACTAACCATTTGATATTGCTTGGAAAAACCTCTGACAATGTAGACTTAGTCCATAAAATCCTAAGATCTCTTGCTACAGAATGGCAGCCAAAGGTGACAGCCATAAAGGAATCACTAAAGATGGGGATGCTAATAATTCAGGAGCTCTATGGAAACTTAAAAGAGCATGAATTAGAGCTAAAGAGATGTAGGAAAAATGGCGATGACAAAAGGAAGAAAAATCTAGCACTCAAGGCTTCAAAATCATTTGAAACTAATGATGAAGAGTCTAATACTATTGAAGAAGCTAATGCGAAAGATCAAATGGCACTCCTAAGCAAAAAGTTACAAGAACTCCTAAGAGAAAGAAGGAATAAGGAAAAAAAGAAAACCTATTCCAAAAAAGAGGAATCAAAATAAAAATGAACAACAAAGTTCCTCATACACTTCTACATGCTTTGAATGCAAAAAAATTGAGACACTTTAAACTAGATTGTCCAATATTCCTAAACAAATGGCTTGAGAATGAGAGAAAGAAAAGAAAATTGACTTTCAAGAAAGGCAAATCTAGTAATTTGGGATGATGAACAAGCTGAATCTAGAGATGAAGAAGAAGAAATAGAGGAAAAGGCACTCCTCTACCTTATGGCCAAAATTGATGATGAAAATGAGGTATTTAGAAACCAATCCTTCTTTTACTCTAGAGATGAGCTAAATTCAATTGATGACTATTCTAGTAATTATGAATCTAACTTTGCTGATGATGAAGAAACTGATGATTTGTATGAAGAGTTGTATGATGTTTTGAAAAAGGCTAAGAAGGATTTAAAACATGCTAGAGTAGAAAAAGAAGCCTTACTTGAAAAATTTTAGCAAATTGAAAAAGAGAAAAATGAGTTGTATGATTTAGTTGAAAAAGTTTTAAGTGAAAATAAAGCTTGTGATCAATGTGAAATTTACAAATCTAAGATAGACATATTGACCAAAGCCTTACATGGTTTCACAAACAACAAAATGAGATTGAATGATATGCTATAAAATTAAACTAGTTTCCAAAACAAATCAGGTTTAGGATTTAAATAGCAAACCAAGAGAAAATCAAAGAAAAGTCCTAAAATTGTTAAGTCTAATAGAAAATTCAATCATGTTACATGCTTTTACTGCAATCAAAAGGGACATCATATTAAGCATTATCCTTATAGAAATGGTACATATGAGCTGAAACCTAATGAGAAACTGGTTTGGCTACCAAAAACACCTACCTCTATTAGAAACTTTGTTATGTTTGCTAACACATTTGGACCCCAAGACTTTCTGGGTACCACAAATGTAAGTGTAATTGTTGATTTGTAGGCTTATGGGAGACATAAGAGTAATCTATAGTTCCTAGATAGTGGCTATTCATGCCATATGGCAAGAAACAAGGACAAATTTATCTCTCTTAATAGGAGGTAAAGTGACTTTTGGTGATGATGCAAAAGGTAAAGTGAAAGGAATTGGTAAGGTTGGCAAACTACCAAATTGTTACATTGATGATGTGTTACTTGTAGTGGGTCTTAGGCATTACCTGCTTAGTATTAGTCAATTTTATAACAAGGGAAACTAAGTAATCTTTAATTCAAATAAATGCTTAGTCATAAACAACAATGACAAACAAGTTAAGCTAGTAGGTAGTAGGATTAACAATATCTATATGATAAATCTTGACTCAAAATCAAACTTAGATTCCACTTGTTTGGTTAGCATTAACAATGACTCATGGATTTGGCATAAAAGACTTGTACACACAAGCATGGATATCATTGGAAAGATTTCTAAAAGGACTTAGTGCTAGGATTGCCAAAATTGAACTACACCAAAGACAAAATATGTGATGCATGCCAGAAAAGGAAGCAAGTAAAGTCCTCATTCAAATCTAAAAACATTATTTCAACTACAAAACCTCTGGATTTACTTCACATAGACTTGATTAGTCCATCTAAAATCACAAGTCATGGAGGAAACCTCTATGTCTTTGTGATTGTAGATAACTATTCAAGGTTTACATGGACCCTATTTTTAACCCACAAAAGTCACACATTTGAAGCCTTTAAAAGGTTGTCAAATGTGATTCAAACCCAAAAAGGGTATTCCATTTTAAATATAAGAAGCGTTCATGGAGGAGAGTTTGAAAACAAAGACTTCACTAGTTTCTATGAGGCAAATGGTATAAACCATAGCTTCTTAACACCTAGATCCCCTCAACAAAATGGTATTGTTGAGAGGAAAAATAGATGCTTCAAGAGATGGCCAGAACCATATTAATAGAAAGCCCCCTTCCAAAATCCTTTTGGTCTAATGCAGTAAAAACTGCATGCTATGTATTAAATAGAGTTCTAATCAGACCTATTTTAAACAAAACCCCTTATGAACTCTATTATGGAAGGAAGCCTAACATATTACATCTTCATGTTTTTATTTGCAAATTCTTTGTTCACAATAGTGGCAAAGATAATTTAGATAAATTTGATGCTAAATATGATGAAGCCATTTTTATTAGTTATTCTTGATCTAGCAAAGCCTTTCGTATCTTTAACAAAAGGACTTTGAAGATTAAAGAATTTATAGATGTTGTCTTTGATGAATCTACCTTAATTGTTAACAGATCTATAGAAGAAGAGAATGAGTAGGAAGATCCACTATTCTTTTCTCAAATTTAAACTAACAATGAGATCAATTAGAGAAAACAAATGTAGATCAGAAAGAGGATGACATTGCTGAATTGGACACTTTAGACCCCTGCACACCAAAATAATGGAAGTTCATGCAAAGCCATCCAACGGATCAAATCATTGGAGAAACATCACAATGAGTAACACATAGCGATTTAAAGAATATTTGCAATCACATAACATTTGTGTCTTAGTTTGAACCTAAAAATATTAATGAAGCCTTAATAGATGAAAATTGGGTTTTGGCAATGCATGAAGAGTTAAA
>JANHAO010008381.1:0-19284 GCA_026873985.1 Saraca asoca | reverse complement strand
AAAACTGTTGCCTATTCTAATATTAGGCAACGGTTTTTAAATGTTGCCAGATTTAATGTTGCCTAAAGCTAAAAATGTTGTAGTGATATAAGGCATCAAAAATCTTTTTCTCTCTTGTTCCTCAAAGTGTCCTGATGGGTGCTTGGTTGAGCCCCCCATGTTCTTGATGGCTTAGATCTTTGACGAGATGCTATGAGGCATACATGGCTTATTGCATAGAAAGTTCTCATGGATAATTCCTCTTTAAGGATTTTGGGAAGTTTTGTACAAATTTTATTTCTTCATGATGATGCTGATGAATTTTGTTCTTTCATCTTTGTTCTTTTGTCTCCTTAGGAGGAAAATAGGAAGGAGTTTGGGAGTAACTTGGCCAACGATCTAGTGTTGGATGGCTTGCTCTTTAGATATGTCGATTCCTTAACCCACCAAAGGTTTAGCTTTCTAGAAGCTAGCTTTCCTCTTAGGAGATAATAGCTATAGTCTAATTTTGATCTGTATTTTTGAACCTTCATATGTACATTTACCTTGTTGAGTGAGGTTTTAAATGAATTTTTCATAATTTTCTTGCTTTTCTAGGCATGCCAAGCTAGAAGTTCAATAGGTTGTAGATGACAACTTGTAGGTTAACATGAATAAGTTCCTGCGATCCTTGACTTGATAAACATTAGATAAAATAAATGCCTAATAAGTCAATCAACCTTGGTTAGCAAAGCATGATTTAATAGATATTAGTCAAGTACTGAGTACGTCACAAATGATAACGTATAATTTAATATAAATCAACCTCAACCAATAAATCATAACTTAAAAGGATATGTGCCAAGTTGAATGCTAGTAAATTGCATGAATGCTGTGCCGAGAAGTAGGTCACATGAATGTAGTGTCGAGAAGTAGGTTGCATGCATGTAATGCCAAGTTAGCATAAGTGCTTAGATAAGTCGCATGAGAGCTGTGCCTCAGATAGCACAAGTTAAGTGCTCAGATAAGCCACATGAGAGCTGTGTCTTAGCTAGCACAAATTGAATGCTAAGGTTGGTTGAATGAAAGCTCTGCCTCAGATAGCATGAGTTCAATGCTAAGGTAGGTCGCATGAAAGCTACACCTTAGCTAACACGCCATGACAATGTATATTCATCAAGCAAGATAATGTATATTCATTAGTTTGACCACGACAATGTATATTCGTCAGGTTGACAATGTATATTTATTAGATTGTCTATGACAAGGTATATTCGTCAAGCAAGACAAGGTATACTCATCATGTTGAATGTCTTTTCTAGATTAAGAGGGTGAGTGTTTGCTTCCAAAATAGTAAGGTGAAAGCTTGCTATCGGATTTGTGGAGCTTTAGCTCCATTTAAATACTAATCCATAGGCTATTTCCCAAGTCTTTCTTAAAGAGGTATGGGATTTCCTAGTTAAGATTGTATCTTGCCACTTGCTTTGGAAAGAATATGGTGCAGTGTGAGGTCATTGATTTGTAGTCTCGAACTCAAACTTGCTTGCATAATACTTTGCTAAAAATTTAACATAGATTAGCAAATATAGATATAAGAATATGAAGAAAAACTTAGGTGTTTTTATCAATTTCTAAACAATATAATAGGATTAGAATGGCGAGTCTATCCTAGCTTTCCTTACAGCTTGATTTTCAAGGTCATTGTTTTGACTCTTCTTACCATTGCTCCTCTTTTTACTCTAGTTGGAGCTATTTACCTTGTCTTTCTTTAAGCCAAAGGTCTCTTCTCATCTGATCTGTTTGGTAGCTCATTCATATAACTCATCTAGATCTCTCACTAGAGACGTGTATATACTTTTATACAGCTTTCCATCTCTGTGAAGTCCTATTGAGATTGCTATTAAGATACTTTCATCTGAGGGATTCTCTACGTCATTGACTTTGCATCTGAACCTAGTGATATAGTCTTTCAATGATTCATTTTTCCATTGCAAGACCATTGCAAGGTGATAGGATAGTGGGAGTTGCCTTCTTAGTGCTCTATACTGATTGAGGAATCTCCTTTGGCATTTTTCTTGATTGTGAATGTCGCGAGCTAAGAGATTCTTGAACCATGTTCGAGGTATGTCTCCAAAAGTAGCCAGTAAGACAAGGCACTTAACCAAAGGGTTGGTCGTCTGGAGGTTCATCTAAACATTGAATGCATCTAGGTGATCATATGGATCTCTATCCCTATTGTACTGTGGGATTGTGGGGATTTTAAATTTGTGAAGGAGAGGTTCTGTTTCAATTTATCATGTGAATGATGTCGTCTCTTCGTAGCAATCTCAACCATTCTGAGCTCGAAGGAATTCTTCTAATTGCAGTACCTTTTGAAATAGTTGTTTGACCATTTGGTTTTGTGCTTCAGATTGGTAGTTGGAAGATGAGTAGCTCATTTTATCTTTCTGGACATAGGAGTGGCAATCTGAGGTCACATGCCTCTAACTGGTTTTGTTCAAGCTTTAAGTTTGACCTAAACTCCCATGTCATTGATTGTCAGTATGCTCGCAATCTCAGTGGACCTTCGACCTTGTCTATGAGTTTGAAGAGTAAGCTGAATTAGCATGTTGAAGGATTGTGATTTGTCTCTCATCTTGAGCTCCTTCTTGTGGCTACTGGAGTGCCCTTCTAGGCGCAACGACCTTAGCTTATTTTTGTGTGCCTAGGGCTTATGTCTATGTCAACACTCTAACCACCTTAGCCAGCTCTTTTGCCATATTTTCTAGTGTTTTTTGATGTTGGTGCCATATTTACACTTTATCAATCCTAGAAATAGTATCAAGCTGGCGATGGGTTGTTGGGGGGAAGCCGGCAACAATATCTATAGTGGGAATGGCAGAAGTGCTTGCCACGAGAAGGGTTGGTTCCTTCTATTGTTCCATGTGGCCTTCTGGCTAGTCAATTGGAGTGTCTGAACCCTAGGCAATTCTTCCTCTAGTCATCACAATTGAATGGAAAGTCAAGAAAAGTACAATTTAGGGCCCTCCATCTAGCTCCAAAATGTTGACGGTAAAATCTAGTTAACCAAAAGAGTTTAGTAAATGCCAAACTACAATCTGGTAAGTGTAAAAGAGAGAGAAGGAAATGGAGAAAAAGGAAGAATAGGGGACACCAGGAGTTTTTAACATGGTTTGGCTAAAGTCCAACGACCCCTACGTCCATGGTAGTTTTTATTTCTCACTCTATTTTGCTGAGTGGAGTAACAATACATTGTTAGCTCTATCATTCTATTTTATAAAGAGTCTCCCTTTTTTGTACAATAATCTTAACCCCTACTTATAGTTGCTGAGGTGTACAATCTTAACGTATTCTAAAAAAGAAAAAATGATAAATTAATTGTAAGTTGATTTCTGCAAGTTGGCCATGCAAGTTGGTCCCTCATTGGGTTTAACCACAGTGAGCTTTCTAGAAGATGAATGAGGTGGCCTATTTCATTCTGCAAGCTAGAGCTCGTTGTTAATTGACCTAAGGTTACTATAAGTATTATTGCCCAATGACCTGAGCTTATTCTCAGGCAACTTGATGCCTTAATTTAGCGACCTTGAGCTAGGCCTTTTTCAGTTAAACTTAGGCTTTTGCTAGCCCATTTGTATTGTTCTAAAAACACTTATAACAAAAATTTATAGTACATGTCCTCTATATTCTCATATTCTGAATCAAAGAATTCAAATATGGGGTGTGAGGGGTACATATGACAATGCAATTTTAGTGACAAAAAAGACTTGGTGAGATTTATAAAGGAAATACAAGCTTAGGGACTTTGTGCTTGCTTGAGGATTGGACCCTACGATGAGACCGCATAGACTTATAGGTGGGTTCTACACTTGTATTTACTATTCCATCTTCTTCTTTTCTTCATTTTCATTAATCAAACATCACATTTCATAAATGCAGAGGCCTCCTATTTTGGTTACATGATATCCCTCGCATTGTATTCTGAGCTGACAATGACCCATTCAAGGTATATACAACCTATCATTCTTCTTGTCCTTTTTTCAATTTTATGAATATTAACTTCCCATTTTTAGTTTTATATGTAAAATTTCACCACCAAAATAGTGAACATGAACTTTGTACACCTCCATCAATAGGAAAATGAATTTACAAGAAAAAATGATGAGATATTCAATTCTTTAAGTCTGCTTAATCAAGAAAAATTTTATCACAGAAAAATTTATTTGCAAAAGCTACACCTAAATTACCGAAAGCAACATGTAGAGGAAAAAAAGAGAAATTGAACTTAATGTGGTGACAAAGATAGATTTCCTTCAAATTCCTTACAAATATCAATCACGGTGGTGACGAGCGCCAAGGAATTGCTTACCAGATGAAGCTACATGCAAATTAGTGTTTGATTTGCTTTGAACAAAATAAAACTAAACTCTATAATTCGTCCTTTTTTTTTTGGGTCAGCAATGGTTCATACATAAACCACTATTAAGTTTTTTTTTTTTTAAGAAAAACTAATGGCACTTACTAGAAGCACCATCTATGCTAAATTTTAATGGTGGATCTCTGAACCGTAACTACAAAACTGCCACAAAGTACTTAGTTAGCGATTGTTTGATTGAACTGCCATTTTTAAATTGCCGCTAAATATCAGTTTTGTGGTAATTAGAGGTAGTTTAACACAAACCCCATTAAAAAATCACCTCTAAGATATTTATAAAAATTTTAACAAAACTTCCTATTAATAATTTAAATTTAATTAATATAATATTATTTCAATTATTAATTTAATTAATTTAGATAAATCAAAAACTATGATCCTTTATTCACACATATTATAGATTTATAGATTGATTAAAAAATATTAAAAGTTCCAAAGATTTGAAAAAATATTTTTCTTACACATATTATAGCTAAGAGTTGCAAGCTAGTTGAGACCTGCGGGCTAGAGCTCATCTTTAGCGCTGAGAGCTGAAAGCTAGATCATTAATAATATATCGACACCATCTTCAATGACAAATGTTGTCTTATCACTAATTTTGTCACTATTTGTTATGGCGATGGACTTCAACGGAGTTAGTAAAGGATCCTTCCATTGTCAAATCACGATTTTCTTATAGTGTTGATTGATACAAATCTATGATGCCTTTACCATAACTCTCCCACTACAAAAGTAGTATTCACAAATTTGAACAAGTTTTAATGAGTGTAAATTTAATTCATTGTTAGTATAAAAGTTTTTTACATTATCAGTAAATAGGAAGATGTTACATGATTAAAAAAAAAGTAATTAAAATTTTTTACCAACAATAAGAAAGTTTAATTACATGATAATACATAAGCAGATAATAATGTAAAATTGAGTTACACTAAAAATAGATTAAATTTAAATCCAATTTTATTGATAAAATATGCAAAATTTCATAACATGCAACAACAATACAAAACATTTAACTTTGTATGCAAAAATTCATCTTTAATTATCAAGTGGTTGGCCGAACACTGGGTAAATAGTAAGCAAATTATTGAAATTGGCCCTTGTAAAAGAGACCTTCCATAAAGCAAAAGTACAATAGACTTAGGCAAATATTATATGATTTTTGAACTGTCAATCAGCCTGGCATTATCTATGATGCCTATTTTGTATGACATAATCACTATTGCTTCTCCCCTCAATGCATTTGCATCTTTGTAGGAACATAAGTTTTGGCAATGATACTCACAGTCTTTGTTAGGTAGGGAGCAAGGCACTCTTCTTGAAACCCGAATGATATTATATTCTTACTTTGGAAAATGAAGATGAAAACTGCATTGACATATACAATGTAATGACTTTGCTACCAACTATGAACATGACTTGACTTAAATAACTTATCTCCAACATGTTAATTATAATTGTCGTCGTATTCTGGAAGTTGCTATTATAAAATAGATACACATGAATGATATATTATTATTGTGCTTATTTTATACAAAGTTTAATAGAAACTATCAGTTGTTTTTAAGTCCAAGGAAATAAAAAGTATACAAAGCACAATATTTAAAGGTTGCAAAGCTCAATATTCAAGGCTTCAATAAAATTAAAATTAGCCCAACACACACTATCATTTTTAATGAGTTAAAAGCTGGTCAAGGAATTAAAAGATATTTTAAATTAAAATTAGATTAATAAATTCTATCTTCTTCAAGGAACTAAAAGCTGTTCATGGAACTAAAGGCTGCTCCGAATTCAAGTTAGTGCGACGTACTCTATCTTCTTTGATGAGCTAGATACTAGTGGGACTAAAAGTCACTCCGACTTAAAAGTAATTAGCACAAGCAATCAACCTTGCTCATTAAACTACAAGCTTCAAGATAAAATTAGTATAAAATGTAAGAAAATCCCGCACTAGATAATCTTCTTCCTGTAAAACGCTCGGTAAGAGGTGGCGTGCAAGTCAAAAATACAATTATTTTGAATGATCTATTAGGGGAATTTGAATTATAATATACAAATTTCTTTATCTAACTATCTAACATGTTGATCAAAATAATTAACATCTTAAGTATGAGTAAAAAATACACTTTATATAATATCTTTTCTCTCACATTTACTAGAAGATATACATTATATTTCGCTCATTAATAGATTAGTAACTAAATCATCGAGAGCTTGTCGGAACTTCAACGCAAATCATTCTTTTTTGTTTTATAGAATCTCGAAAATCAAATTTTAAATTCTTAAACTTTAGTTTCTAAATCCGTCGATGATCCGTAGAACTTGCTTAAATAAATTAGCTACTTAATTATTCAAATATTAAGATCAACATAAGATAATTTAGCTTAAAATGAAGAGAAGTTGAGTGGCATTGAAGCAAATGAGTCTGCTAGCTGTGCATTTCTGAATCAGTTAAATCCCACCAGGAATCGTGCTACGTGTTAACTTTGGCTGACAGTGTTTTGTCTTTTCCTTTCCATGGATTTAGTAAATTTATATTTCCAATAATTAATTGCAGAGGGCATCTATCGAAATTTTTACATAATCTTGAGGTTGCTTCTGCTTGCCATGCCGCCATATCCATGTTTGCTTGTTTCCTTTAGGTGCTCTTATATGATCGGACAGACTGTATAAATTGTTTCTTTTTCCCTTAACTTTTACTCTAATTATAAGTTTATCTCTAGTTTTGATTTAGATTAATTTTATTATTTAACTTTTAAAATCTATTTAATATTATATATTTTATAAATTAGATTATTTCTTACACAAAAAAATCTTGTAAAATTGATAGGTTGTTGATTAGGATTAAAGCAAATTGTTGATTAAATTAAAAGTTAGATCTCTTGAATCGTTTTACTCTCTCTCTCTCTCTCTCTCTCTCTCTATATATATATATATATATAAGTTTTAAACTTATCATCATCTTCTAAACTAGCACATACTTTTCACGTCTTCATCTCAACTCTTAACACCATTAAAACGATATTCAGCCTTATTAATCAAATGAGGTCTAAAAACCTATGACAAAGTTAAAAAGAAATTGTGTTCCTTAACATTGATAAAGACGATGATAAATTTGAAACTTCTTTTTCTGAGTAAAAATATTTAAGAAAGTGAAGTTTTAAGTAAGCTAATAGTCTACATTAATTTAGTCAGCAACCTAGCAGCTCATATCGGATTTTTTTTTTTTATAAACAACGTAATTTAATATCCAATGTTACGTTAATTTCAAAAGTTAAAAATAAGATTCAAATAAAAATTAATAAAATTGAAATTTAAGTAAAAATTATAGGGTCAAAAATACATTTTGACTTATTTTTTGTTTTTCTTGAATTCTTCATTCCAAGTTGAGAGTCTTACTATTAGGTAATGGCATTTGTCAAATTTTTCACTCCAGCAGCACTAATTGTCCATTGTAAACTAAACTTCTTATAACATCATGTCAATTTTAAATAGCGTAGTAAATGTTTTGTTTAATTGAATTATATATAAAAGAGCATTTAGTTTAATTAGAATTATTAACTATAATTTATTATTGAAAAATTCCAAAAATACAACTAAATATTTCTAAAAAAACTATAACCAATTACTAGTGATATAATTGATTATTGAATATTCTAATCACTATATCAAACAATCACTTTATTATTAGCATAATTGATTTTGGAGAACTTTCTATGAAACAGAAATATTGATTAATATAAAAGTTATATTCCATGCAACTGCAATTGTAATTTTAAACCTTCTAAACATTTCCAAAAACTTAAATAGAAAGGATGACGAATAATTATAAGTACTGGAATTATTTCTAAACTATCCAAAAGCTATATCAAACATGTAATTAAGTTAATCACATTTATTTATTGGTTCCACTTCTTCATATTTTGTTAAATTTCTAGCACGTCAGGTTAAGGGAAGGTGGTGATGACCATTATTGCTCTTTCTTTAGGCTATTTGTCTTTTTGTTGGTGTTTCAAGGTCAAAGGTTTACATTTTCTTGCTTGATTAGAAACTTGTCATCGGCAGTAAACCACATAGCTTTCCATTTCTCATTATGGAGCTTCAGATCCATTATTCTATCCTCTTCACCTTATTCTCGTGCTTTCTGCTTGTAATATTGAACACAGCCAAACGATTTAACCCTGAGAAATCGATCAAGAACTTGCCCCCAGGCCCATGGAAATTACCTCTGATAGGAAACCTACATCAATTTGTTGGATCACTGCCTCATCACTCACTGAGAAACTTGGCTAACAAATATGGACCCTTGATGTACCTTCAAATCGGAGAGACGCCGAACGTTATCGTCTCTTCGCCGGAAATCGCCAAAGAGATCATGAAATCACATGATATTATTTTTGCTAATAGGCCTAATCTTCTTGCTGCGAAAATCATTACTTATGATAATATGGATATTGGCTTTTCTCCATATGGCAGCTACTGGAGACAACTACGAAAAATAGCCACTTTAGAGCTATTGACGGCGAAGAGAGTCAGATCTTTCAGGTTTGAGTATTTGCATAATTACTTTTTGTTCTTATAAACTACTCTGAATCATGTTAAGTGAAATTGAGAATTTTATTACTTCATTTATTTATTGTTTTCTTTCAGATCCATAAGGGAAGAGGAGGTATCTTCACTTATCAAAAACATATATGAAAATGAAGGATCAATCATCAATCTAAGTGAGAAAATATTCTCAACGACGAACGTTATAACTGCAAGAGCAGCATTTGGTAAAAAGTGCAAAGATCAGAAAGCTTTCCTATCAACGCTGAAGGATATAATGAATCTAGTTGGAGGTTTTTCTATTGCCGATCTCTATCCTTCAATTAAAGTGCTTCCTCTGATTACTGGGATGAAAGCTAAAGCTGAAAGAGTGCATAGAAAGAACGATGAAGTTCTAGAAAACATAATCAAGGATCACAAAGAAAAGAATGAAAGACATAGTGAAGAAGAGGAGGATCTAGTTGATGCTCTTTTGAAGATTCAGCAGCAGAATGATCTGGAACTCCCCTTGACTCACAACACCGTCAAAGCCGTCATCCTGGTGAGTATTTAATTGACTAATTAATTATTACAAATTTTAATTCTTGTAGAAATTTTCAAGTGACATTTTTACAATACATGGTAACATAAAAAAAATTAAAGATCATTCACTCTTTATACTCCCTGTAAATCAAATTTAGTTTCATATAATAGCTTGTTGTTCTGCCTTCCCCCCCCCCCCCCAATTTTAGGGGTTAAATAATTTAATTCAAGATAATTTGTGTTGATTAGATATATATTTTCTATTATTTGTTTTTATTATTTTGATGCACCTATATGTTAGATGCAGATATGTAGCACTTCTGCATATAGTAAATAAATTAGAAAAGTCTTTGATTTATAGTTCCATTAATTGAATCAATGGTTGAATTGGATGATATTATAAATAAAAATTATATTTATTATATAAAATGATATGAATTAATTAAATATCCATCTCAAAGCATGAGAATCGATTTACAAGATAACAAATTTAACAAATACAACTATCATAAAATTAATAAAAACTAGCAAATCCAACAACTAATAATTTTGTTTTTTTTTTTAAAACTTTGTTGTTTGTTTCCATTCAATTAGAGTTACTAGTGTTTTTTTCTTTCAAAAAAAAAAAAACATTGTTGCGGGCTGCAACTGACCCAATAACGTATAAAAAAAAAAGTGGATTGGCCCCAAAAAACTTGAACTAAAATGGTTTTGTTTAGCTGGCCAGATTTTTTGGTTCTAACCATTGGAAGGATTTTTTAGGTTGGATTAGGCTTTATATTAAATAGTTTAGGTTACTTTTGTAAAGTATTAGTTTAAATTTGACCTGTTATTTTATATAAGGATAAAATTTGGATTCCGCCTTAAGAGAAAAAAAGAGAAGATATTATGAAGCCGTGCTTAACAATAAACTAAATATATATATTTATATTGAAGATATGTACATGAAATAGAATCCTAATAGATTTACAATTTATTAACCTATCTAAAGTTATCACTTATCGTAGATAAGCTTATCAAGTCTAATCATAGGCTTATCACTTTAATTAATATATTCACTAATACTCCCCCTCAAGATGAAACATAGATATCAAACATATCAAACTTGTTACAAATATCATCAACTTGTTTTCCTAGAAGTGCCTTAGTAAATAAGTTAGCAAGTTGATTCCCAATTCTGATATGCCTAAGATCAATTACTCTTTCGTGAAGTTTTTGCCTAACAAAATGACAATGAACCTTTATGTGCTTTGCTTGTTCATGAAAAACTGGACTTGTAACAATATGAGTGGCAGCCTAATTATCACATCATAACTGCATAGCTCCAAACAACTTAATCCTAAGTTGACAAAGAAGGTAAGAAATCTACACAAACTTAGATATAACATAAGCCATAGCTTGATATTCAGATTCTGCATTTGACTGAGATACAACAACTCATTTCTCACTTTTCCATGACACAAGATTTCCATCAACAAACACATAATATCCTAAAGTAAATCTTTGGTTCATAGGACATCCTGCCCAATCTACATCAAAAAAGCCTTTTACTATACAATTCCTATAATTTATGCATAAGATTCCATGCCCAAGTGCCTTCTTCAAATATTTTAATTTGTAAATAATTGTATCCCAATGAAAGGTTCTTAGAGAATTCATGAACTGACTTACTACACTAACTGGGAAAGAAATGTCAAGCTTAGTGATAGTAAGATAGTTTAATTTTCTCATTCACTGGTTGTATCTTTTTTGGTCTTCTAGTAGTTCTCTATCTTCTAATCCAAGCTTGACATTTAGAATCATAGTGGTATCACATGGTTTAGTCCCAAGCAAACATGTTTCATTCAAAAGATCAAGTACATATTTTCTCTTTAACAAGAAAATTCCTTGCTTATTTCAAGTAATCTCAATACCTAAGAAGTATTGAAGTGTTCCTAGGTCCTTAGTATGAAATTTGATTCAGAGAAAAGTCTTCAATTTTGAAATGCACAAACTATCACTGCTAGTAATCATAGTATCATCCACATAAACAGGAAGAAGAATACAACCATAATTTGATTATATATAGAAAACAGAATGATCATGATCACTTTTCTGCATCCCAAATTCTATAACCACATCACTAAATTTTCCAAGCTAGGTTCGAGGAAACTATTTCAATCCATACATAAACTTTTTCAACCTACACACTTTGACTTTTTCATACTCCCCCTAAGCCACAAAACCAGATGGTTGCTTGATATATACTTCCTCAAGTAGATTACTATGAAGAAAAGCACTTTCCACATCAAGCTAATAAAGAACCCAGTTTTGAAAGGCAACAAGAAAGATAAATAAATGAACAGAAGTAATCTTAGCCACAAAAGAAAAGGTTTTAGAATAATCAATGCCAGAAGTCTGAGCATACCCTTTTGCCATTAAGAAAGCTTTCAATCAAGCAACAAAATCATTTGGATTAACTTTCATAGTAAACATCCATTTACACTTAATAGGTTGTTTACCATGTAATAAAGGCATAACATCCCAAGTCTGATTGGCCTCAAGAGCCATCATTTCTTCCTCTATACCTATACGCCACCTATCATGAGAAAATGCCTCCGAAATTGACTCAGGAACAGTAATAGAATCCAATGAGGCAATAAAACATTGTGATGAGATAGGTAAAGATGAATAAGGAAAAAAGGTAGAAATTGGAAAAGGGTAATTATGGGTACCTTTTTGAGTGTAACTACGAATACATTTTATAGAGCAATAGACAAGTCAAGATCAAAGGACACAGGAAGCGGATCTTGTGAGGAAGAAGTCGTGGGGGAGATGAAGCTGATGAGATGTCTGTACTAGGTGCTCTACTTGATGTCTTAGTAATGATAGAAGGACGAACTGCATCTGGTACCAATACTCCACTAGAGTAAACATTCTTAATGAGAGGAGAAGTCTAAGTTTTAGTAGAAGATACCTGAGAATCCTGAGGAGTGGAATGCATAAAGAAATGTTTATCATCAAATTCAAGATCTGATACCAAGCAAGAAGACTCAAAAGATCCAAAAAATAGAGTGCACTAAAAAAAATTAACATAAAAAGAAACAACATAACAACCTAATTTAGGGAATAACATTGATAACCCTTTTGAGTAGGAGAATATCTAAGAAAGACACATTTCAAAGATCAAGGATCTAACTTAGAAATTTGAGGACGATAATCTTGAATAAAACATGTGCAGCCAAAAACACATGGAGAGAAAGGAAACAAAAGAGAATAAGGTACCTGCCCATCAAGAATTGGAGATGGCATACAATTGATCAAAAAATAGGCTGTAGCAATCGCATCTGCCTAGAACACTTTAGGTACTTTCATTTGAAACGAAAGCACAAGCTACCTCTAATAGATGATGATTTTGTCTTTCCGCTGCTGCATTTTATTGTGGAGTAGCTACACAAGATGACTAATGAATTATATCATGCTATGACAAATAAGAAGAAAATTTTACTAAAAAGTATTCCTTAATATTATCACTTCAAAAGTTATGTATAGGTGTTTGGATTTTATTTTTAATTTTGACATGAAAAGCACAAAAAATATCAAATAATTTTGATCAATTTTTCATCAAATAAAGCTAAGTAATTCTCGAACAATCATCAATAAAAGTAACAAAATAAAGATAACCAAATTTGGAAATAATAGGACAAGAACCCTAAATATCTTAATGTACTAACTCAAAAGGGGATGCAACCCATTTATTGACTCAAGGAATATAAGACTAACAATATTATTTAGCAAACTGACATGACTCACAATTTAAGGTAGAAACAAAACTTAAACTAGGATACAATTTCTCTAAATATGCTAAACAAGGATGACCCAAGCAACAATGTACTTGATGTGGAGTGAGTGTAGCATATGTAACAATTAGCTAAAGAACTTTTTCATCAAGCACATATAACCCACCAGATTTGTATTCCCCCACTAGAAATCTTCTTCATCAAAAGATCCTAAAAAACATAATAACTAAGGAAAAAGAAAATACCATAATTATAGGTACATGTTAATTGGCTGACATAAAGTAAATTGAATAGAAACTTGAGAACACATAAAACATTGGATAAAGAAACATTAGGTGCAACATTAAGTGTACCACTTCTAACAATAGAAGCAATAGATTCATTAGCTAAAGTAATATGAGAGGTAGATGAGTTGTGAAAAGAAGACAAGATACCTATATTACTCATCATATGATCAATAGCACCTGAATCAATAATCCATCTAGTATTAGAACTGGAGAGACAAGCAATAGTATTACATGTCTAAACCATAGTGGCAATAGACTGGATGGGTGATGATTGCTAAGAGGCTTGAAATTGAAGATATCGAGCATGCTCCTCTTCAAATATGATTATTCTATAAGTAGGCTTAGACTCTAGTGCAAGAGTACTAGTTGTAGTATGTGCAAATCAAGGTAGTGCATTTTTTAACTTGAGACAATTTCCCTTAATATGACTAAGTTTTTTGCAATAATGACAGATGTAGGCATTATTAGAATCATGCCCCCTTCCTTTTCCTCCTCTACTACTACCACGTCCCCTTCTAGTACCAGATCCAGTCAAGGTAGATGACTCAGTAGGAGTTGTAGATTGAGAAGGCACAACTCCAACATTTTGAAGAACATGATAAAACACATTTATCCATGTGAGTGGTTAAGAATTGGTTAGGATTTGTTGACAGGCAATGTTAAGTTTAGAGGGTAGAGCCATCAGAAAATATAGAGCTCCTAAATGTTCCCATTGAGTCTGTATTGCCTCAATATCTATAGTGATAGGAATAAAAACATTCCACTATTCAAAGAAATGATTAACTCAGAATATATTTATAAAATATTTTTACCTTTTCCATCAAGCTAAAACAATAATATGTATAAGTTGTATATTTGATGCAAATTATCTTTTCTTGAGTATAGCCTCTTAAGGAAAGTCTACAAGTTCTTGACTATTTTGTAATGAATAGTATTATCCTTGACTTCACTTACCAAGGTATTATAGAAGATGCCAAATAAATGTCAGTCTTCCACCATCCATTTAACTTTGGTGTCATCTATAAGAGGATCTGAAGTAAGGTGATTTGCCTTTTCAACCCCTTTAAAGAAGTATTCAACAGCTCTTCTCCTGGCAAGATACTATCAACCTTTTGCATCCAACTTCTGGTCAATAATTCTAGTAATGTTGGGGTCAGATTTGAAAAGAGGGTTTTGCCATCTAATTTTTCTTCATCCTCAAAGGTTAGATTTTTGTTTTGATACTTAGATTAGAAGTGGGGTCAGCCATTACAAATTATTCAACCAAAAAAATCAGAAAAAAACACCAAAATTGTAAAATATAGAAAAATTGTAGTAGAACTTTCCAAACTATAGATCCAACCACATAGGGAGGTGTGTTGACTATCGAAGAAGCTGTAGGAGGAAGCATGTCACGAGAAAGTTCCTTATGTGCTGCCAAGCATTGTTGAAGTTTTCTGCATGTGGTCCTTACTTGCCACTCAAAACTAAGCGTGTGTGCTACATGTATCACCCAAGGAGGTCTGCCATTCACCGATCTAATTATAAATCAACCTAGATTTATTTTTTTATACCTCATGCACTTCAAAACCCTCTAAATAGATCTAAACGCCTGTGCACATGCTTCTAGATAGATCTAATTTTTAATCAAAATTAATGACTACCAGCCGTCATAGATATTGTATCTAGATGTTGGATACTTACCACAAAACATGCAATCCAAAAATTATTGCCAGATAGAAATAGTTATGACTCACAGCATCAAAAGAATAAAAAAACAGGAGAAGAAGGAAGAGAAATAATGAGTTTTATTTGGTTAGGTTAGGAAGTGAGAAAATATCTAGGGATTGGAGGGATCTAGATACCATGTTAAGAGAGAGAGAGAGAAGATATTATAATATCATGCTTAACCATGAGTTAGGCATATATATTTATATTGAAGATATATATGTACATGAAATAGGGTCCTAATAGGTTTATAATTTATTGACTTATCTAAACTTATTACTTATCTTACTACAGCCTTGTTACTTTAACTAATCTATTCACTGACAAGCTTATTTAAAAGTCTACTTGCATAAATAGACCTTTAAATAAACCAACAAGTCAAAAGTCTCCAAGATTTCAAATTGTTTACTAGCCTAGTTAAGGCTATATATATAAATGCATGTATTAAAATATTATTTATAATATACACATATTTTTTATATATGTATATATTACATATTTATTATATGTAAATATATTAATTATTAAATAAATTGGACCAAACCAAGTGAAAAGAAGATAAGTATAGCCTATTGATCTAAATAGACCAAGTTATACTAGGTCAAAAGTAGACTAGGCTACTTGGTTTATTTCCACCTTTATTCACAAAGATTGCATTCATAGTTTTAAGTCATAGCCTATAATTGCAATATTTCTGCTATGTAGGTTCGATAATTATAATTTTTCACAATTTTGTTCTATTAAGGTTGCATTTTCATGTATTTTTTTTGCACTTTTGTTAATTATAACATAATTACAAATGTGATCACAACCTTAATTTAGAAAATAAATGTATTAGAATAGACTAAAGTCATGGATAGCATTGTTGGAGGCTAACTATTAGCATTAATATCTTCTATCATAAACTTTGATTATAAATAACAAAGCATATATCAATTCATTTTCAGGATGTTTTTGTTGCTGGATCAGAATCATCATCAACAGTTGTAGAGTGGGCAATGTCAGAATTGCTAAAAAATCCAAATGCAATGGAAAAGGCACAAATTGAAGTTAGAAAGGTGTTTGATCACAAAGGATATGTGGATGAAAGTGATCTTCAACTACTAAAATACCTAAATTCCATTATCAAAGAAACCCTAAGGTTGCATCCACCTGGAGCATTGTTACTTCCAAGAGAAAGTAGTGAAGCATGTGTTATAAATGGATATAAGATCCCTCCTAAAACCAAAATCATTATCAATGCTTGGGCAATTGGAAGAGATTCTAGGTATTGGATTGAAGCCGAAAAATTTTGCCCAGAGAGATTTCTTGATAACCCAATTGATTTTAAAGGCACAAACTTTGAATATATTCCATTTGGTGCTGGAAGAAGAATATGTCCAGGAATCACATTTGCTATACCTAATATTGAGCTTCCACTTGCCAATTTGCTTTATCATTTTGATTGGAAGCTTCCAAATGGAATATCGCATGAAGAATTTGACATGACTGAGACCTTTGGTGCTGGAATAAGAAGAAAAAACAATCTATTCTTAATCCCAATTGCCTATAAACCTTAGTATCTTTTTTTGTGTACTACTCAATTAAATTATAATTAGTCACGTGTATCCTTAATATGAAATTGGGACTTTTTTTTAATTTCAATGCCTTGAGTTCGAACTTAAGATGTTACATGGGTATTAAGTGGCTTGTCGGCTTGCCACTCTTACTATGAAAAGAAAAATTATAATTGGCCAATAAAGTTGTTTGTTTAAGTAGCTTTTATCAATGAGGTAATATTATTATTCATCATTTTATTGTATGCTTAAAGATTATTTTGCCATGGCAATTTTATGTTTAAAAGGTTAATGTTTGTTCTATAGTATGTAAGTTAGAGATTGGAAATATATGGTGTAACATAAAGTATGTACAACATGTATTTTGAAAACTTGTTTTAAGTGTTTGATGTTGGAAATCTTGCTACTTTGAAATAGTAGATTATTTAAAGCTTTTGGAAAATGTACTATATGAAATTGATAATTGGATTGTCAAAATGATTGAACATATGAATTGGATTGAAAATAAATTGTTTCTTTTTAATCCAAGAATATTGTTTTGTAGTAAAGTATTGAATTTTATTGTGAATTCTTAAATTGGATATTTAGGTAATTCCTTTAAAAAAACCTCTAAGTGTACTCGTGAATAGAATTGAGTGAGAAATGAAATTGATGGAGGGATAAGGGGAGATTTAATTGTTGGAGAGATATAGTAAATGATGATGATTGATTGTGATTATATATTGTTAGGTAAGGTTATCTATAAGAACTTATCTTTGGAACCTAACTCTATATTGAAATTGTGTATGTTCCTATGCTATATGTATGGTTTGAAGCCTTTTTTTATCTCCTTTTCATCTTTCATGAGTGTACTTGAAATTTTAAGTTTATTCTTTTTATTTTATATGATTGGTAAACTCCAAAATGTGAAAGTATGGACTTTGAGTTTTAAAGTTATTGAGAATAGATTTTTAATTGCAAATTTATTTCACACTTGACTATATATATTTACATTGGATTTCAGTTGAATATAATTGTAGTTAACTATTAATTTCTTGTGAATTATTTACTCACGAATTTTAATAAATTCACCCTATTTTCTAAAAATATTTTTTAAAGCCTCAAATTGCTCATGCCTTTTCAAATCATTAGGTTGAAGGACTTGATCTAGCTTCTTGATTGGAGGGATTGACATGCTGAAGATTGAATTCAACGTTTGGAATGACATTATAGCAGTTAACCTAGGATTGTGTCTTCATATGTTTGTGTATAGATGTTGTGTCTTATTGTTGGGTCATGTTTATTGCATGTATAGGTTTTGGGTATGGTGTGTGACCATTCACTATTTTTTTGAATTGTGGTTTGGTGTCTGAAAAATAGAGAAAATTCTACCTAACTTTTTATAAATTTATAAAAGAAAGATTTCAACATGAATTGTGTGTTTTGTTGTGTTACAAGTTATTTTATTTATTTACCATGCAAATTTGGTAACATACCAAGTTTAAGGTTTAGGCTTGTAAGGAGTTACCCTTAGGTGATTTCTTATGCCAGTCACATGTCTGGAATCTAGGCACAAGACTTTAGGAGGTATGTTAGTCTTTTAAAGTTTAATTGTAACATCCCAAGCCTTACTACAAGAAATTTGATTTTTTGTGACAAAAATTTGGCAATGAGTGTTATTCTTGTCACCAAAGCATTGCTTTAGTGACAATATTTCACTATTGTCACTAAACCATCAATGTTAGTGATAGGATTGTTTATAGTCATGAAAATAATAATTTTTAGTGACAAGTTTTACTTTTAGTCACAACAGTTTTCACTAAAAATTAATTTTTGTACCCATAAAAAATTTTAAGTTAGAGAGAAAATTGTATCTTTTTTATGACAATAATTATTATTACTAAAGTAGTTTTTAGTCATGAGATAAATAAGTTGACACTGAAATAAGCTTAATTGACAATATTAATTGTCATAAATATTATATTTTTAGTGATGACATAAATATGTTGGAACAGAAAAAGCATTAGTGACAATATTGGTTGTCACAAATATTATCTTTTTAATGACGACATAAATATGTGTCACTGAAAAAAAAAATCTATAGTGACAATGTTGGTTATTACAGATATTATACTTTTAATGATGAAATAAATATGTTGTCACTAAAAAACATTTTGGTGACAATATTATTTGTGACAAATATTATTTTATATTCATACAAAATGTTCAAAACATTGTTTTAAAATTTTCAAACATAATTTTAATATAAAATAAATATAAATATTTTTTATAATATAAGAATGATACTTTATTTTAGTTTATTGAAAATTTTAAATTTGTTATTGTAAATATCAATGACATTTATTAAATAAGAATGATTTAATGATATATTAAATAAAATATAAACATTTAATACAAATTATTTAAAAATTTCAAATGATAATGTTTATTTGGAAAACATAAAAGAAATGTAGACTTGAAAAATTAAGAAATCAAAATAAGAAATACTAGCTTACATA
>JANHAO010008380.1:0-19286 GCA_026873985.1 Saraca asoca | reverse complement strand
TGAAGGTTAATGATTAAGGTCTTGATATTTCTTGCTGCATTCAATTGGTTGGTCATTTCTTCTCCCTTCCTCTTGTTTTTACTGTAATATCTAAATTGAGTGGCTTCATTTCGTTTAGATATTAATATGATTGTTACTTAATAATTATCATAAGAAAGAGGATAAGAGAACTAAGTAATTAATTAAGCTTTTGATAAGTTGTTCACTTGGCTGAAACCAAATACTATATGCTTAACTAGTAAATGGTTTATTAATCATCCTAAGGCTTCTTGTATGATTTAAGGCCAAGAATATGATCAATAACTGAATTAACACTTAGTGATCAATGATTGATTAATCTTAAGTTCAGTGACTCCTTTTGACTGGTTATCTCTTGAAATTCTGTAATAGTTTCTATCTATTTGTTTTCCTATAATTTAAGCTGCTGCAAACCAACCCCCTTATTCATCTCTTAATTTGATTGTTAATATTAGAATATCCAAGGGCTCAACCTGGGCTACCCTTATATTGCAAGTAGAATAGGTAATCTGGTTTATAAATTTAGTAATTTGACTAGTCTCGGCAACCTGTTAGTCATCATGAAAGCTATAGCATTCTATTCAAGACTTAGGATAGGATATTCCTAGCAGAGCAGGATAGAGAAGACTTTGGAAAGCCCAAGTCTCTGTGGACACCTAACAAATTCTAAAATAATAAAAATAAATTCTACACTTATCATAATGAGGTCAGACACAACACCTCAGAATGCTGGGCATTGAGGGATGCGATAGAGGACCTCATCAAAAGAAGGTGCCTATAAGGGTATATGGTGCAACCTATGAAGAAATGATCTCATCCTTAGCAAAACCCAGCCAAGAGCAAGGACCATCAGTTCAAATCATATATTGATAATGTACCTTAATTTTCCTTTCTTTTGTCATTATCAAATGTATAATTTTGTGTTGCCAATTATAATATATGAGTCCAGTGTTGCCAGCTTCCCAAGCTGAGGCTCCCTAAAGCTAAATTCGAAGATGAATTGATGAAGTTGTCAACTTCCTAAGCTGAGGCCCCCTAGAGCTCGTTCTGGAGATGAATTGACAAAGTTGCCAGCTTCTTAAGCTGAGGCCCCCCGAAACTCGTTCCAGATGTGAATTGATGAAATAACTAGTTGAGCTGCATGCTAGCAGAGGCACTAATAAATGCTTAAAATTGTCAGTTTAGCTGCAAGCTCGCTGAGGTATAGAGATACTATTAAACACTCACAGTGGCAGCATAGCTGCGTGCTCGCTAAGATGTGGAGGCACTAATAAATGCTCAAAAGTGCCAGCGTAGCTACGTGCTCATTGAGGTGTGGAGGAACTATTAAACACTTATAGTGCCAATGTAGCTACATGCTCATTGAGGTGTGGAGGAACTATTAAACACTCACAGTGCCAACGTAGTTGTGTGCTCACTGAGGTGCGGAGGCACCAATAAACGGTCAAAATTTGGCAAAGAGCCATGAGTTCACACGGGTGCAAGGACACTATAAATTCATCGTAGCTCTCATGTGAACAAATACTCTTAGCTTATTAGCAAGATCCTCCTAGGTGCAACTCGCATGCGATCTATCTGAATTCATTTATCAAAGCAACCGTATGTTAAAGTTCATTACGTAGAAGTTGTGGCCGATCAGCCAAACATGCATTTCATTGATTTGCAACAATATACATCACCATTAAAAGGAAATGAAAGCATCTAGTACAACATTCAAGGGCTATACAAAAGCTCATTCACTAAAGGTTTTATCTAAAAAGGTTAAAGTTACAACAGAAGAAAGAAATACCAAATCAAAAGCAAAGAAGCCTAGAGCTATTATTAAAAGCAGAAAGCCAGCCACCAGGAGGCAAACTCCCACTAAGAAGAGGACCAACAAGCCCGACTACTTCTGCTTATATCCCTCTTCAGCCAGTGGTTCCTCTTGGACCAAGCCCAGAGTAACTCAAAAAGGCATCAAGAGTCTGGCTGGCAGAGTTAAAACTTATGGCAGAACCATAAGGAAATAATTCAAGATCTACATAAGACTCCTCGAAGCTAGAATAAGGGGCTATCTAATGGGAGTCACGTGTAGTAGGCCAGTTATGCCTTGAGATCTTCTGCAATAGGCTATACATGCCTCAGAAAGCTTCGTCAGAAGCCAAGCTATCAGAAAAATGAGGAACTTAACCTTGATACCTATTAAAGCACTCTAATGGGAAACCTGAAGAGCTTCGCAAGTGTTATATAGACTAGTCAGGTCTACTAAAAGAGCCAAAGGATAACTAGCTGCCCCCGATCGGATAGTCTGAAGGGAACAAAGTCACTATGCTAATGGCTAAGAATCATGCTCAAAAAAGAAGCATGGTTTGGATCAAGTGAAGTGAAATTTGAAGTGACAAGATGGCAGACTAAGTACCAAAGGCTTTGATTGAGAAAACCCTTCTAGAATAAATTACAACTCCCAATCCACAAAGTAAATTGAAAGTTAGGGGCTAGTGTTACTAGCAGAATTCAACACTGGGAAGCAGGTTGGCAAAGGCCCAGAAGGAATCGAGTCTGTCAAAAGGAATGAGCTCGCTGTGCAAGAGGCCACAGCTCATTGAAGAGAGTTTAATTCACTAAAGGCCAGAACTCACTGATCGAACTAACCAGAAGTCATAAGATAACAGCATCCTCAACAAATGAGCTCAAGCCTGCTAGTATGCAGCCTCACTCAACAGAAAGCCTATTAAGGCAGAATACAAGGACAACATACAACTTGCACCATCATTCTATAGCTACAACCATTGGGTCCCATTGTAATAAACAATCTGTAGAAGCCAATCTATAGTACCTTAGATAGTCTTGTACATTTAATGTTTTATACAATAGATGTATAGTTTATTTAGTTCCTTTTATACCCCTCCATACTTCTATAAATAGGGGGCTGGAATCATTGTAAAGGAGAGCCTCAAAATGGCCAAGACTCTGTAAAACGTTGTCTTTAGATCAATAAAATAACTTCATGGATGTAGGGCCCAGTGCTATCTAGATTTGGCCAAATCACGTTAAACTCTATGTATTTTTCTCCTCTTTCCTTTCCTCTAACCATTTAGCACCTCTTTATCGCTTTAACAACCAGGAAATAGCTTAGGTATTGCTGATAGTCGATTTTGATAATTGATTAATCAAGGATTCTGAGAACCAAACTACTGTTAAGAGTGCGAGGAATGCAAGAAAATAACAAAAGATTTATAGGAAAAGTAGAAAAAACATAGAGTTTTCTCATGATTCAGCAAAAGTCAAGATGACCCCTACATCCACAATGGGTGTATTGGCTTTAGGCAGTTGTTTTTGTTATACGGAGTAATAGTACATACGTCTATGGCTATTTTGATAGAGTTTTTGCATGTATTTTTCACTATCCCTACACAATGGCTCTCCCTCTCTATTTATAGAAGTTAAAAGGGTTATAAGTTGTAATTTATCATTGTAAAACTATGATTACATCTATATTAAACATTAAATTCTAGACATCAATTAATAAATATGGGGCAAATCATTGCCGGACTTTGGAGGCTGATTTGGGAGTTAGTAAAGTATCCAAACTATTTGTCAGACATTAGCTATTCCTAATCATGCCGAGAGGAGCTCGTTGTAGCCTTGTTTGGTTTGGGAGCTATGAGTTCATGCCGTGCAACCTATTCCTTAGTTTCAATGACTTCACTGAGGTGGGCCATGCCTCCTCGCCTCCTAACCCAATTCCTTGGGCGTCTACTGGTCCATTCTACCTGGTCTGAAAATGCCTATAACATCAGCCCCCCAACTCTCATTTCACATTGCGAGCTAGGAATTAGTTATGCACCTTTTAGGTAGGGGTCCTCCATCTGTGGCTTGCAGTGTTGCCAAGTTCCTTGCCCGTAATGCTTTTTAGTTAGAGTTTTTGTTTATAGCCTATTGAATGGTCATGTCGGGCCTCAGTCTTCCACTATGTCTATTTTACAGTTGTTGGCGAAGTGACTCAATTTTTCTTTCGGGCCGTTCGATTAAGAATATCTAGTCATCTTTCTAGATTCTTCAGAAAGATCAGATTAGTCTATATAAGGCACGGGAAATTTTCTTCTTTTGTAGAATAGCCTAGTAAGCATTCCTGATGAGCATTTTTTGAGGATGTGAAGCATGTTCAATCTACTACAGGAGCTTCTCTTTAAGGATCTTAGGAAGTTTTGTTATGAGAAGCTTCCAAGGGTGATTCCTCTTTAAGCATCTCAGGAAGCTTTGTTACCTTCCTCCACCACCCCTTTGTGATTAAGGTAGCTCTTCACTTATGGCCTCTGGTCTCCTTGCATCGTGAGACATTCTGGTCGGTTCCCCCAAGCATTCAGGAGCTAGGGAGTTGAGGGACAAGCTTTTAACTTTAGAGGAAGACAAGAAAGAGGAATTAGAACTATTTGGCTTGTTCATAAGCCAAAACTTCTGAAAGGATAGTTCCTCCTGCTTATTGTAGTTGTAAGTTTATCTTGGTCTTTGTATTCAGGATTTCCTTATATGTACTCACCTTGTTGAAAGAGGTTATGTAATGAAAATTGCCCTTTTTCTTGATATTTCAGGTGTGTAACTAGTTGTTATGTGTTGCAAAAAAATCATATCTAAGCTCCTTTTGTAGATTATATTCTATTTACCATACTTAATCAAGCATCGAGCTTGATATTTAAAATCAACCCACCCCATCTAGTTACAAAATTAAGCACCGAAACAATTTAGCCAATAACAAATTTCCTGCTCACAAGAAAACTATGAATAATTATCGGTATGGCTTGATCATGCATATTGCATCTTAGTCAAAGCAGGCTCACAAGTTATAAGCTTGGGCTAAAATGTGGTCATGTACATAATGGGTGGTTAAGTGTGCATGCACTGGCACAAGGTTGCAGGGGTGATTAGGTGCACCTGGACTGGAATAAGCTTATTGAGAGTGACTAGTTATGCTTAAGGTGAAGATGAGATAAACTTGTGAGGCTTAGCGCACTACACTAGGTGTGCCTAAGCTGGAGATGAGGCGATTAGGTACACCTATAGGCTTAGTGCCTTTCTGCCAGGTGTGCTTGAGCTGAAGATCGAGATGAGCTCGTGAGGTTTAGTGCATCGTACCAGGTGAGCTCAAGCTAGAGATGAGGCGATTAGGTGTGCCTACGAGCTTAGCACTTTCATGCCAGGTGTACCTGAGATGAAGATCAAGATAGCTTAGTGCACTGTGCCAGATATGCCTGAGCTAGAAATGAGGCGATTAGGTAAGCTTGTAGGCTTAGCTCTTTTACGCCAGGTGTACCCGAGAAGAAGATTGAGATAAGCTCATGAGGCTTAGCGCACTATGCCAGGTGTGCCCGAGCTGGAGACGATGTGATTAGGTGTGCCTATAGGCACGCCAGGTGTGCCCAAGCTGAAGATCGAGATGAGCTCATGAGGCTTAGCGCATTGCACCAAGTGTGCCCGAGATAGAGATGAGGCAATTAGGTGCCTCTGTGGGCTTAGCACTTTCACACTAGGTGTGCTCGAGATAAAGATCGGGATGAGCTCATAAGGCTTAATGCACTACACCAGGTGTGCCTGAGTTGGAGATAAGGCAATTAGGTATGCCTGCGAGCTTAGCGCTTTCACGCCAGGTATGTCCGAGATGAAGATTAAGATGAGCTCATGAGGCTTAGTGCACTATGCCAGGTGTGCCCAAGTTGGAGATGAGGTGATTAGGTGCGTTTGCGTGCTTAACGCTTTCACATAGGTGTGCTTAAGATAAAGATCGAGATGAGCTTGTGAGGCTTAGCACACTATGCCAGGTGTGCTTGAGCTGGAGATGAGAATAAAAGTTACGGATTCAGTAGATTGTGGGGGAGTAGTGAGTCACAAATCACAAAAGAACCAGGGCCGTAGTTTGTTTATTTGTAATTTTACGATCTGGCAGGTATTTTGACACGTTCATTTCACATGTGTCTCTTCAATTTCCATGGACAGTGCAATGATTACTGTATTCAGCAGTCGCATCTTGTTTTAAATGGTGATATGCACTGGCTCGTTGGATCATGGGTTATCCAGAGAGTCTCCATATCTAACGGTTGGTCTATTCACAATATAAACCGAGGAGACTTTTCCCCTTTCTTCATTTATCATTTGAAATCTATCAATCTCAAACCTTCACTCTCCATTCCTCTACAGAATTTACAACCGTCCATTACTCTCCACCCACTTTGGCCTTATTTTAGTTTTTCCAGTTTCATTGAGCCGATTTTGGGCTATCGGGCACCACTTCCGTCCACGCTTCAGATTTCCTCTTTGTTTGATAAGGTAAACTTCTATCCCTAGTCTTGTATTTCTAGATTTCAATTTTGAGGCCCTCACGGGTGTGTCTATTATTAGTGGAGAACTAGAATATGGGTCACATTTTATCTGTTTGTTGGTAGGTATTAGGGTTTTTGGTGGTGGTGGAGTTTTCGATTAGTTTTCAGGTTTTCTTGGCTCTGTAGCTGAAACTTTATTCGCATCTTTGGGTCTAGGTGACTTGGAGTAGCAACTACTTTTCTTTAGGTTAAACTATATTTAGGCTGGTGATCAGTCTATGTTCAATAGCCTAATTATTTTCTTTTTCTTCTTTTTTTTCCTTGTGTAAATGTCTCAACCCCATAGACGTCATTGCCACCTAATAGGTGATGAGGATATTGAGTCTAAAGGGAGAAATGCTTTATGTTGCCAGAGGCACGACCTCCCAAAGTAGTAATGTTGCAAGTGGGTTTGTAGCTCACCCTGGGCCAGAAGGGTCCAGAGTTGACTCTCCCTTCAAGCATTATCCTTCCAGTGTCAAGTTTAAAGAATTGGGGGAAATTATTGAGGCATACTTCCTCCCAAAAGGTTGTCAAGCTATGACACCATCTCGTGGTGACCATACTGCTCATCCTCCCAATAGGTATACGGCCATAAGTGTCCATCACCTTAATGTAGGTTATAGGTTTCCAGTCCCCTCGTACATACTTGACCTTTTGAATGAGCTGAAGTTTGCCCCTACTCAATTAATGCCCACTGTGACCTCTTTAGCACTGGTCCACCTTAAAAATGGTTTCCCTCCTCCCAGTGCTGAAGTTCTCTGTCATCTTTATAAAATCAAGACCACTGGTTAGCAGGAAGGGGCTTATTATCTTTCCCTCACCTTTCTAAGTATAAGAAGGTGTTAGCTCATGGGGATGCTAGGGGAAAATCCAATGTAGGTCCCTACAAGACCCATTGGTTTTACGTTTCTTGCCCTTCCTTACGTCGTCTCCAGAATTTTTCATTTGTTTTGAATCTGGGTGAGCGATCTAAAAGAACAAGGGCTTCTACCGTCTTTCCCTTCACTTTGGATCTAACCTTCATTATATATTTTTTACAAATGGAGCAAGAAAGGAGAGGCCAGAGTTAAGTACGGGGGAAGATCGTGGTGCTAGACAAGTTTACTGTCTACAATGACCTGCAGAATGACTCAGAGTTTGACGAGGAGCTTTTGTGAGCTCACAAACTTTTCCCTACTCTTGGTGCTAAGCTGCTTGACCGCTCACGGGATATTGGAGCTCATGGAGCAAAGGAAGCTTCCCCTATCTATTTCAGCGAATAAGGTGACATGGGGAAAGTCAACTTGGTCCTATCTCCTTTAAGGTCAAGGTGAACTGTTGCTCCAACCTCCACTCATGCTGATTGTTCTTCCTCATCCATAGCTACGCCAGCTCTTGCTCAGACTGGCCAAGCTTCTTCCTCTGTCACTGTTCTTGTTCTAGCTCAAGCTGGCAATCCCTTCTTCTGTCACTCAATTGGGGACGACTGACGCTGAAAGAGTGAGATTGAGATCTCTGAGCTGCGAAGAGGAAGCTCTACCAAGCCTTCTTCTAAAAGGTCAATAATTGATAAGGGAAAAGAGGTTGCTATTGGTCTAATAGAAAGGCTCGAGGATGCTCCGAAGTTCTCAATTGAAAGTTTGGGACCTAAGACTCTAGCTCTTTATAATGTTGTTAGCAAAAATGTGGGCCAGATCTTAGGGGCTCAAAAAGAATCCTTAAAGGATGATAGGATTCAGGGAAGCTCTTTGGCGAAAATACTAACTAATCACTGTTTGATGGTTGGTATCATTCTCTTCTTACTTTACCTTAACCCTTTATTTATGTTCCAGTTTCTAATTGTTCTTTTCAGGGGCACTAGAGGCAATAAAACTGAGGAATGAGAACCTAAGCTGGGAGGAGGAACAAGGTTAGCTCAAGGCCAGCTTAGCAGCGATGACCAAAAAGGTAGCTAAATCGAAGAACAAGTTAAAAGACAAAACAGCTAATTTGGCTTCAAAGCTGCGCAAGGCTCATGATGAGCTTCAACGGAGGAAGGAGGACTTGGCAGCATTGGTGTGAGGGGTTGAAAGCTTCCAAAGGCAATCTGAAGCTGCTCAAGGAAAGGCAGCTCATGCTGAGGATATGAGTTGAGGAAGCAATCAGATAAGCTAAAGAGGTTACCAAGTGAGCTGAGGAAAGAGCCATATGAGTTGAGGAGGAGATCGTCAAGGTGAAGGAAGAAACTTCTACCTTGATTGATCAGACCAGAGAAGCTACGATCTTTGAGACCACTGACGGCTTTATGTATATTCGATGGCAGAAACACCCTAACTTTGATTTTTCATTCTTTGGTAAGGAGATCAAAGCAATTATCCAGTGCTTTGTTAAGGGAGCGAAGGTAACCACTCCTCTAGGGGTTGAAGCTATTAGTGGTCCTACCATTTAGAGCACAAAGTAGGCTGAGGGCACTCTAGCAATGCAAGAAATAACTAAAGAGAGGCCCGAAGAACAAATGACAGAAGACCTACCTGTGGTTATCGTGAGCTCCTCCATTCCACAAGATCTTTCTAGTCTTCCAACTCCGTCTTCTTTGGCACCTCTGTAACTTTATTTTGTATTTCTCAATCTGATTTGATACTTTGTATAATCGGGACATCTTTATTTTGAATTTTGTGATCTATCAGACGTTTTATCATTTCATTAACTGATCTGTCAGTTAACTGCTTAGACCTGAATGGGTCGTATGTGCAAGGTTCTAGCATTTTCACTTTATGGGGTGGCTGGCCAAGCTGTCCTTGCAGAGCATAATTTTTTTAAATAACGTTGACTACCAATGAAATACATTAAGGAACATAACATAAAAGACAAAAAAATCCTTTGATCCTTATTTAATTTAAAACTTTACAAAATATGACAAGTTTTTTGGGCCAAATTTGCCTTTATTGGTAGTATGGCTGGAGATGTTTAGCGTTCCATGCACAGGGGAATTCAACTCCTTCAATGTTTGCCAAGCGATATCCCCCACTCCTCAGTTTTTCTTTTATTATATATGGGCCTTCCTAATTGGGACCCAATGTCCCTTCACTGGGATTGCGACCTCCTGGCAGAATGAGGCGTAGGACGAGATCTCTTACTTTGAAGCTCCAAGCTTAGACCCTTCAGTTAAAATGCCTTGTGACCCATTGTTGGTAAATTGTGACCTTGAGACAAGTAGCGTCTCTTATTTTTTCAATGAGATCGAGGCTTGTAGTAAGTAGTTAGTTATTCTTCTCTAGGTTAAAAGTAGCTTTTCAATACGAAGTTACTTCGAACTCCATTGATATCATGGCTTCAGTTCTGTAGACTATTGAAAAAGGGGTTTCTCCTGTGGTACTGCAAGTAATAGTTCGATAAGCCCATAACACCTTTGGTAACTTATCTACCCATGCCCCTTTTTTGGCTTCTAATTTTTTCTTTAGAATATACTTAATGTTCTTGTTCACTACCTCAACCTGTCTATTGATCTAAGGATGGTCTATCGATGAAAAACTCTTCAAAATCCTGAGGTTATTGTAAAACTCGATGAACTGCTTGTTGCTAAACTGAGTCCCTTTGTTGGTCACTATCTGCTGAGGGACATCGAACCTGTAAATGATGTTATTCCAAACGAATTTCTTAATTTGAGATGAAGAAATCTGGGACAGTTCTTTTGCTTTTGCCCATTTGGTAAAATAATCTACTACTACCATTGCATACTTGCAGTTTCTACGACCTGTGGGGAGAGGTCCTATCAGGTTGATTCCCCATATAGTGAAGAGCCAAGGGCTGACCATCTTTTGGAGGCAGATGGGAGGAACCCGGGGAACTTTGACAAATCTTTGGCACTTGTCACACCACTTGATGAGGTCAATTACGTCCCGTTTCATGGTTGGCTAGAAGAAACCTTGCCGAAGAACCTTTTGAGCTAGTGATAGCCCCCTGACGTGGTTTCCATAATGTCTAGCATGAATTTACTCTAAGACAAGATTGCAGTCAGGTCCATCAATGCACCTAAGAAATGGAGCTAAGAAGCTCCTTCTATAAAGCGTATCATTAATGATGCAGTATCTGGCAGCTCAGGACCACGTGCAGTATGCTTCTATTCAATCTCCGGGAGCTCACCATCCCGTAAGTACTTTAAGATAGGACTCATCCATGAGTCATGTGTCACAATAGTTGTCATTACAGCATCTTTTTGCTTAATACTCGGAGATGGAAGAGTCTCTACTAGTATTGCACTTGAGAAGTCTGTGTCCCTAGCCACAGCCAAGTGAGCTAAAGCATCTGCATGCGTGTTTTGAGCTAGGGGGATCTGGCTGATCTTAAACCTCTGGAATTTTTTTAGCAACCCTTGAGTCTTTTGCAGGTAGACAACCATTTTTGGTCCCTTTGCCTAATAATCCCCTTTTATGTGGCAAATGACTAGTTGAGAATTACTAAAGATTTTTAGATTTTCAGCTCGTACCTCTTTCCCCAGACGGAGTCCTGTGAGCAGTGTTTCATATTTTGCTTCATTATTGAAGGGTCAAAATTCAAAGCATAGAGGATTTTGTGCCCTTTTGGGCTTATTAAAAGGATCCCTATCCCTACCTTCTGCTCGCATGAAGACCCATCTATGTAGAGCTCCCATTATGGTCCTTCTAATGTTTCTGCCTCTTCCCTAGCAGGTCTAATAAATTTTGCTATGAAGTCAACCAAGGCTTGTCCCTTAATCGCCAACCTCAATTTATAATGGATGTCCAATTGGGTGAGTTTGATTACCCACTTAAGTAAACATCCTAAGGTGCCCGCTTTCTAAAGAGTTTGCCTTAGTGGATATCAAGTTAGCACCTCAATGGTATGGGCCTAGAAGTAAAGTTGTAATTTTTTGGATGTGATAACTAAATAGTAGACTAGCTTCTCCATGGAAGTATAGTTTTCTTCCATATTTAACAACCTTTTGCTCACGTAGTATACTGGGAGTTGCGCTCTACTCTCTTCGTAGACAAGAGCCGCACTAATGGCATGTTAGGATACTCCCAAGTAAAGAATTAGCTTCCTACCTTCTTGCAGTTTAGATAATAATGGAGCTCAGCCCATATACTCTTTCAAGTGCGTAAAGGTAGCTTCGCACTCTTCGGTCCATTCAAAGTGCTTCATTTTTCTTAAGACATCAAAGAATAGTAGACACCTATCCGTTGCCTTCGAGATAAATCTGCTAAGTGTAGCAACCTAACCAATTAATCTCTGCACATCTTGGATCCCAGTTGGCGGTCTCATATTGATAAGCACTTTGATTTTCTTTGGGTTTGCTTCTATTCATCTATTATTGACCATGAACCTAAGAAATTTTTCAGAGGCTACCCTAAACACGTACTTAAGTGGATTTAGTTTCATCTAGTACTTTCTTAGGATTTGGAACATTTCATCTAGATCCTTTACATGATTCATAACCTCTCTAGATTTCATAAGCATGTCATCCACATAAACCTCCATAGTCTTCCCAATCTGATCTTTAAACATCCTGTTGACCAATTGTTGGAAGGTTACTCCCATGATCTTAAGCCCGAAAGGCATCACCTTGTAGCAATACAATCCTCGATCCGTGATGAATGACGTATGCTCCTCATCTTGAGGCTCCATGGGTATTTGATAATATCTAGAGTACACATCTATAAAACTGAGGAGTTGATGCCCAGTCGTTGTATTAACGAGTTAGTCAATAAGGGGAAGCTATCCTTTAAACAAGCCTTGTTAAGGTCTATGAAGTTGATGCATGTCCTCCACTTTCCATTCTTCTTCTTTACTAGGATAGGGTTAGCTACCCAGAATAGGTAGTGAGCTTCCCAGATGAATTTATTAGCCAACAGTTTGTCTATTTCTTCCTTAAGGGCATCAGAGTGTTCAGCTATGAGTGGTCTCTTTTTCTGATAAATCGATTAATGATGAGGATTGATATTCAGCTTATGTGACATAATTGTGAGGTTGATTCCCACCATATCCTTGTGGCTCCAAGCGAAGACATCCAAGTTCACTTTGAGGAAATCAGCTAGCAGGACTCTCACGTCAGGAGGTAAGTTCTTTCCAAACTTGAGGCACTTCTCATCATCTACCTTGCTAACCCTGATCTCTTTGAACTTTTCAATCGGCTTGCTCTCTTTATTAACTTCTAGGTCACGGGGCTCGAGATCATGACTGATCCCGATTGAGCTCAGAGCTTAGGGCTCTTCATTGGATACCACGTTAACCCTCTTACCCTTTTCCCCGAGCTTGACAATGTCTTTATAGTATCGCCGGGCAATGTATTACTCACCTTGTATACACCCGACTCCATTTAAGGTTAGGAATCATACTATCAGTGTCCTAGTCAACATGACTAGGTCCCAGCACTATGTAGTAAGTCGAAGGGCAATCTATGACTAGGAAGTCAGTTAGAATAGTGGAATAATAGTCCTTGTCCCCTAGAGTGATAAGGAGTTTGACTTGCCCCACAAGTAATACCGCATCACCAGTGAAGCCAAAAAGAGGTTCAGACAAAGGTTTAAGATCATCCTGGCTCAATCCCATTTGTTTAAAGCACCTTCTGTACATGATATTGATGAGCTGCCAGTATCCAACATGATCGTTCGTACCTCAGCATTGCCGACCTTGGCTCTTATGACAAGAGCATCGTTATGAGGGAACTGAATGCCCCGTGCATCATTGCTTACAAAGGTAATGCATTCTAAGGTAGCCCTAGCTTTCTTCGCAAGCCTATCGAACTCACACCCCATAGACAAGACATAGCTCGCATTTCGCATGTATCGTTCACCCAAGCTACACGAGGTTCCCACAATGTGTGGCCCTCAATGGATCATGAAGATGGTTCTAACCACTACTGTTTACTCCTATTCAACACTCTGGGAAGGCTGTACTATCTACTGTTGAGATCGCTACCCTATAGATCACACCACATAGTCATTCAATTGACCTCTCTTGATTAAGTCCTCGATCACGTCTTTAAGTGACCTGCATTCAAAGGTCGTGTGCCCAATGTCATTGTGGTAGGCATAAAACTTGTTGGCGTCCCTATACTTAGAAGGGGTCAACAAGGTCCTAAGTCGTCCAAAATTTTCCCGGTGCTTTTCCATCGTGTATATCCTCTCTGAAGTGTCAGATAGGATGCTATAATTATTATGGCGGCCTTAGGGTTTAGGTCGCTCTATCCTAGCTTTCTTAGTAGGTTAGGTACCTACGTCATTGGTCTGGCCCATTCTGCTCTTACCATGGCTATTCCTTCTCCCATCCTAGTCGATAACTGAGCTATCGGGTTTGCCCTTCTGACCAGACTTTTTTGGGCCAAAAGTTTCCTCCTACTAGACCTCTTTAGCAACTCATTCATAGAATTCCCCCTAGGTCTTCACTGAGGATTTGTATATGCTCTCATATAGTTTTCTGTCTCTATGAAGTTCCGTTGAGATCGCTGTTAAAATGCTATCATCGAAGGGGCTCTCCATATTACTGACCTCACATTGGAATCTCATGATGTAATCTTTCAATGATTCATCCTTTCATTGGAAAATCATAGCCAAGTGGTAGGACAGTGCAAGCTACTTCTTGAGAGCTCCATATTGATCAATGAATTTATGCTGGCATTCTTCCTAGCTACTGATGCTATGAGATGGAAGACCTTTGACTAGGGAATTGCTAGTTTGAAGGTCCATCTAGATGTTGAAAGCATCCAAATGATTGTACGGGTCACTTCTTCCATTATATGGCAGGATGGTTGGAACCTTAAATTGGTAGAGGAGAGGTTCTGTCTCAATCTCCAGTTTTTGCACCCTTTGCATAAGCTCTTCGATCATTTGATCTTAGACTTCTGAACGTTGATTTCTGCCACTGTCATGGCCTACCTTCAAACCTTCAATGTGGTGCGAGTTCCCATGTTGTTAATTTCCCTCGCGCTTGTGAGCTCGTCATCCTTCCATTTCAGGTCACAAGCTGGAGGAGCCATCTAAATCTGCCCGTTGGGCTCTGTCTGTGACCGGTTTCTCCCTTCGTGCAGGTACCTCTCCCTATGGCTACCGAACCACTTCTACGACCAGGGTGGCTTCGACTTGTTTTCGTGCTCCCTGAGCGTGTGCTTGAGGCAATGCTTAAACTACATCGGCAAGCCTCTTAACCGTACTCTCGAGCGCTTCCTGGCGTTAACATAAAGGCCATATGCCATCAGCCTCCTGAAGGATGGAGGAAATACTCCCCAAAATTGGGTTTTCGTCTCTGGGCATATTTTGTCATTGCCCTTCGTGGTCGTCAAGTTGGTTAGCGATGACCACGTCCAAACTCCTAGTTACTCTTCCCCTTGCCATTGTGATCGATCGGTGAATAAACAAGAAAGCAATTTAGTCCCATTGGGCATGCCAAAATGTTGACAATCGATTTTGGTAATCGGTCAACTGAGGATTCTAAGAACCAAACTGTTGTTAAGAGTGTGAGGAATGCAAGAAAATGGCGAGAGATTCAGAGGAAGAACAGAAAAAATACATAGAGTTTTATCGTAGTTTGGCAAAAGTTATGATGACTTCTACGTCCATGGTAGGTGTATTGGCTTTAGGCGGTTGTTTTTGTTATACAGAGCAACAATACATACATCTATGGCTATTTCAATAGAATTTCTGCATGTATTTTTCACTATCCTTACACAATGGCTCTCCCTCCCTATTTATAGAAGCCGAGAGGGTTACAAGTTGTAATTTATCATTGTAAAACTATGATTACATCTGTATTAAACATTAAATGCTAGATGTCAAGTAATAAATGCGGGGTAAATCATTGTTTAACTTTGGAAGTTGATTTGGGAGTTGGTAGAGTATCAAGATTGTCTGTCAGATATTAGCTATTCCCAATCATGCTGAGAGGAGCACATTATAGCCTTGTTCGATTTGGGAGATGGGAGCTCGCTCCATGCGACTTGCTCCCTGGCTTCAACGACCTCGTTGAGTTGGGCCATGCCTCCTCACCTCCTGACCCAATTCTTTGGGCCTCTGTCGGTCCATCCTGCCTGGTCTGAAAATGCCCATAATAGGTCCTAAAAGAACCCTCTTCATTGGCTGGATTTGCGTCCAACCAAAATTCACCGTCAACAACTGTCTTCTGAACTAACCAGTCGATCATAACCCAAGACATGATTAATTTGAACTATGTCACATTTAAACGGATATAATTATTAAGTAAAAAATTTGTTACATTAGTCAAAATTTTTAGTGACATAGGGGCATTGGATTTTACTTCTAAACTTTTTCTCTTAAATATCCCAGATTTGAAAGTCTTAAGTGGATTATCACTTTTGCCATTAACAATATCTTTTTTTTTTCTTACATTGAGTTAGACTTAAAATAATGAAAAATTGATGTCTTTTGTTACACTTTTAAATTAATATTTTTGAATAATTGAAATATATTATTAAATTTATAAAAAATTAAAATTCAATCTCAATTCTACTACTGCTTATCTTTAAAAAAGGAAAATAATTATTGATTATGATTTAAATAATTAAAATAAAATTTAATAAAAATTTTATTATACTTAAAAAATTAATACATTTAAAATAATAAATAATTATATATTTAATTTACTTAAATTTATACGCTGTGCTCACTAACTCAAAATTTTGGACCTGCGGCTGGATCTACTACATGCTACTTAAGCGATCAAATCAATTATCAATCTAGAAAAAGCTTCCTTCCTTTGCTTTTCAATTTTTTTTATATTCAAAACTAAAGTTGAATTTAAATCGATTTTTTTTTTTGTTTTTTAGAAAAAAAAAATTGTTTTCCAAGAAAAAAAAAAAAAAAAAGAGAGGCTGCCAAACAGCCTTACTTTTCCGACATTTTACGAGGCCCTGATTTTTGTTACCGGATTTGTCCTTAGTCTCTTTCTAAATTCACACCGCATTTGTTCAATTTTTCGATTGGTCTTCTCAGCAATACATATTCGACTTGTTTCTTTCTCCACCTTCCCTTCTTCAACTTCTCTAAAAACTCAGCACTGGAATCTCGAAACTCAGTAACTTCAAAGAGGCAATTTTCCCGGAAAATCATTAGGAAATCTGGGAATTATTTTCGTATTGCGTTTTTGTCCAGCTCATACGCCCTTTCTAGGCTACTGAACTGTTACTGCTGGGCCCTTTTGTCCATTTTCTCAAAGGACAATCCACTTAACACTTTCAAACTCTTAAGTTCAGTGGAAGCAAAATTCAAATTTAAAATACAAGTGCTGCGAAAAAAAAACAAATCTTGTCACCCAATTCTGTCCAAAGAGATGGTTTCTTGCATTATCTCTTCTATTTATTTGACAAAGGCTCGTAGGATTTTACACAAAACAAAAGGTTTGATGCTATGGCTCATAATCTTCCAGCAGCAGCCATTTTTTATGCTATCCAGCTTTGTTTTCACATATGAATTTCTATCTCAGTTAGATTTAAGTTTTCACATCAATCACTCATGTCCAGTCGTCTTTCAGCTCTAGCATTTGTCATTCCGACTCCTACAAATCCAAAGCGTTGGAATGCTCCTTCTCCTTTTGATCAACACTCAATAACTACTAGGACTTCAGTGTTCAGCATATTAGGTTACTACTTGGGCTTTGCGGCTAAATCTTGGTTCCCCTGCAGGTATGCTTCTCAATTAGCCACTTTCATGGCTGTTCTTGGCTCCTTCTGATCAGTAGCTTCTTTAGTCTCACTTTGATGGCAGATATGTTAGGATTGGGAAGAATGGAGGGAAAGAAGAATGGAGGGAAGGTTATATCACAATTTTTTTTTTTATTTAGGAGTTTTGAACAAAAAAAAAAGAAAAAAATTAGGAATTTATAACTAATTCTACAAAATCTTCCATCATCCTCTATCACTATCATTATTTTGTGACCTACCAATTTGGATAATTTTTTAAAGTTCCAAATAAGAGGAAGTTTCTCTCTTAACCCTCAATTATCTTTCTTTTTCTTATCTTTTATTCTCTCTTATTGTCTTCCTTTCCCTTTCTCAACTAGCACTTAAACAAATCATTACATCTGGAACATATTGTATATATAATAAAATTTAATTAAATTTACTTTATTTGTTTAAAAGTATGATTGATTTAACTTGAATTGTAATTCAAATTAAGTATGAGAAATAATAAGATGCACAAATAGCATTATTCATACTTTTAAATGTGAAATTTTTTAGTTTATTTATCACTGAGGAGTACGCCAAGATTTTTAATTAAAAGAAGTCAAATATTACAATTTTATATAATTTATATAATTTTTAAAATTTCTAGGAAATCAATATAAAATTATTAACATAAATATAAAAATATCAAAAGTGTTTAGAGAGCTTCAATTCCAGCTCATCCCATATCTCCGCCCAAATTAAGTATAAAATTTGAGTAGTATGATATGAGTAAGTTTTAAGTTCAAACATTCTCCACGTCAATATTCTAAATCAATACTAAAGTTTATTTTTCACTAAGTTATATATCTCCACCAAAACAAAATATACAAGTTAAATCAAATATTTAGCTTCTATGATTTTATTCTAATTTGTAATTTCATATTTATACTTTCTTTTTCCTTGAAATTAAATTCTTATAATTTATTTTCATTTGAAATCAATTCCCTATAAATATTAATTTGGAGATTTTTTGTTTACAAATATCTTAACATAACTAATATTTGTATACTTATTATATAGTTATATTATGACATAACAACAAACAGTTATTTATTATAATGATAATAAATTATTATAATTTGAAGAAAATATTCGTATAAATACAATGAAACCAAATCCACCATAATAGATATGATCAAAATTATAATTCTTAATTCTCTTAGTAATTTTCATGATTAAATTCTTTTTTTTTTATTTTTTATGATAATAAAAGTCGTTAATCCATTAGACTCGCATACACAAAGACCTAAGAAAGAATCTAGGAAGCACATGAAGACAAAGCCTTTAACAAACATCAAATATCACTTTAAGTCAAAATTTTTGAATCTATAAATTAATTATGATAGGGAATGGATTACAAACAAAATTAAATTTTATAAATCTAATTATAAGAACAAAGTGTAAGGACAAATTATAGATTGAAGTAAAGTATAAGGATGAAGAGCTTAATTAACCAAGTTATACATCATTTCAGCAAAGCCATTAAGAACAAACATGTTGTGAAACACTTGGTTAATTTACATTAAAAAAAAAAGAGAGAAAAATGTAAAATATCCTCCTTAATCTTAGGATAGTTGAATTTTACCTTGGAAATCAAACTCTTAAATAGTACAAAACCTAAAATTAATATTTATTATCCACTTAATTAACTATTTTATTAAATTATGTGATTTTTTTCATTTTGTTAATAAGAATCATAATATTATCATATGTTAGTTTATCATATCATTTTTTCACATATAATTTTTATATCATATAATTAATAAAAATTAAATTAGATATATATAATTTTAATTAAATAATTTAAAATGAGTTAAAAAATTATATGTGAAAAAATGATATCATAAATCAAGACACAATAATATTGTAATTTTTACTTAAAAAATTTATGTAATTGAATAAAATAGTTAATTAAATGAAGGATGGTGTTAATTCCAAATTTTGTATAATTTAAAGATTTGATTTCTTAATTTTCAAAATTGATAGAAGCATAATCTAATTATCCTAAATTTGAAAGTGTTGACGTCAGATTTCGGTTATGTCCCAAATCTAGCCAACGGGAGATTCTTCGAGATTCCAGGCCTGTTCTGGTTTCAAAGATGAGGGAAGGTGATATATATCAAGTAGATAATAGAAAAATCATGAAAGGGGAGACACCCATCTTTTTACGTGATTCGGCTAAATCCAGGGCTTCCTAGATCCTACGTCCACGGTAGTAATTTTATTATTGCAACTTCTCTGGGTTATTTGCTTGCCCCCCTCTTGCTAACAATGTCATCCTA
>JANHAO010008379.1:0-19272 GCA_026873985.1 Saraca asoca | reverse complement strand
TAAAATTCTATGTATCAATTATAATTTTTGGTCTACACTTTAATGAAATTTACTAATTTAAATATGATTTATTTTAATTTGTATATTAAAAATAATTAAAATAGAATATTATATTTCAAACTAAAATTATAATTAATTCCAAAAATATATGTTAGAGGCATCCATCCATATTTTAAAAGAAATAAGGGAGTATCTATTAGTGGGAGTAGCATTATTCTTTGTCTAAAGTTGTGTGAGTTGGATTCTCTTGAAGCTCACCTACCAAATGAAAGCAATATTCTTTATTTCTTTAATTTCTTTATGTACAAAGGGAGTGGCATTCTAGACAGCAAAGCATCTTCCGTTAAAAAAAAAAAAAAAGTTAAGAGTAATATTATTTATATTTTCTTCTATTCATTTTTTATTTTTTTATATCAAGAAAGAAAATAATATTTTATTTGTAAAAATTAATAATTGAATCAATAAATATTTCCTTATATAAAAAGAAAATAAGCAAAAATGACAGAAAAATATAAATAACATTATTAAAAAAATTAGGGTTTGGAGAATATCATTACTTTTCATCTCCATATGCACCTTCTTACGTCACATATACATCACTGTATTATCTTGAACGAATTATCGCATCTCCACAATATTATGTCATCCATTAGAAAACTAAATTACAGAAACAATAAACTAAATGAGAATACTGTATGAAGGTTGAAATTTTGAGGCTACCTATTGCTTAGTGATGTATGTATCTGTTGTTTTTTCTTCTCTTAATTTCTTTTCTATGTTTTAATAATTCAATGTAGAATTTTTCATATTCATACGTTATAATTTTAAAGTGTAGTATGTAATTATAATATAACACATAAAATTATTGTTATGAATTATGTATTATCATAATTTTTTTAAATTTTATTTTATTTTATTTATTCATAATCTTATTAATTATAACATCATTATAATCACAATTTAAAATATCATGTAAATAGATATTGGTGAATGAAAACACATAGTCGGTGTCTATGCAACATGCCATTCAGAAAATTAAGATTGTGAAAGTAGAGCAAAGCTCAAAAATAATATTAAGCTTACGTGAAACTTAATTAAATATCTCCATTATTGGGTTTGAATCGTAAATTCCGAGAGAAGAAAAAACCAGAAGTTGATTGTCGCGTTCACACTGCATTTTTTTTCATGGTAATGAAAGGACGGATATTAAATTGGTTTAATGAATATTTTTCCCCAGAAAGAAGGAGAGAAGAATAGAATTTTTTATGTTGGAATTGTTGACAAGTTCTACTTTCATAAATAAAATTTGTCATGCTTCCTTGCATACTTGAAAATTTTTATATTGATTTATAATTCTATAAATTTTGTAACTTTTTTTTACTTTTTTACTTTTTATTACAATTTTTTAACTTGTATACAATCTTTTTAACAGTTTCTTTATGCAAAATTTTTTTTTGTATTTATTGTAAACAAAGTTCATATAAAATTATCATTTTTAAAAATTACAAAATTTTATACATAAAATTATAATTTTTATATTAAATTTTTGTCAATTTACAAGTCTCTAAATTAATTTTAAGTAGTTTTAAGATTTAATTTTCAAACTTCGAAAATTAAAGAGGACAAAATACTATCATTCAAAATTAAAAGGGCTATTATAAATTTTTTCAATTTTTTAATTTCAAAGCATAAAGTTCAGAAGAAGATAAGCATAAATATTTGAGACAAAGCTTTTGCATCAACATACGTGGGATCTCTGGATAAACATTGATGGGTCCATTTTTCAGCAATTATTGTTCCGCTCGTACTTTTATTGACCTGCTTTTCAGGCTTTTCCCTCCGTGTTACTCCTGTAAAAAAATCACAAAAATTTATAATAAATAAAAAATAAAATAGGATAAAAATAATGATAACGCTTTATCAGTAGATTTTTTGTAAATTTTCATAAAAATAATAAAAATTATATTTTTGTATAAAATTTTATAATTTTTTAAAAAGTTGCAAGTGTCTTTTGATTTTACGACTGATAAATATGTAAACAATTATTATTTAAAATTATATAAAAAAATTGTACATAAAATTGTAACTTCTAATAAAAATAAAAGAAACAAAATTTATATAACAATAGTATCTGTTTTAGCAGGGGCATACCCAGATCAGGCCGAGTTTTCCAAAAAAATTTTATAATATTAAAAAAAAAAGTTTTTTTTGATAGAAGGACTAAATTAAAAATTTGTCAGGGACTAAATTGAAAAAAATTTTTAAAAATAAGTTTTAGTGAAAAAAAAATAAAAAGATTTGAGACTAAATTATAAATTTTCTTATTTTGAATCTGGGCCAGCCCCCACTGACCCAGATTCCTGCGTCCGCCCCTGTGTTTTAGTACATACAAACATAACCCTACGCAATCATCTGCAAAATAAATTTAAAAAATTACAAAATACTTATCTATTTTAGTATATATTTATCTTAATTATAAAAAGTAATATATTTCTTTTAATTGAATAAAGTTGTTACATTACTATTTCAAATTAGCTAAATTTATCATTTGAATTTTTCATCTTTTTAAAAATATTTTCTTAATATATTAATATTCAAGTAAATTTATTTATAAATTATTTAATTTTAAAAAATTAAATTAATTACTTTATGTCAAAAAATTTAATTATTTAATTAATAAGAATTTATGTATTATTATAATTAATATATAATTCTCAAAAAATATATATTTTAGAAATATTTTTGTATGAAATTTTAGAAATATTTTAAATTAAAATTATAATAAGTACTCAAAAGTGATAAAAATTTTAAAATAAAAAATTATAAAATATTAAGTTTAGCATTTGAGATTTAAAAATAATATGAAAATTTAAAGAGTGAGAAGTTTTAGAGAGGCATATTGTACCAAATCATAATTAGATATTACTATAATGTGTTGATAAGGATTTTATTTTTATCTAAATATAATTAATTATTATATATAAATTATTAAATACACATAGGAATAATTTAAACGGAAATTTATTAATAAATTTAGACCAAAAATTAGATGTAAATAATTTCATCAAATAACTTTTTTTTTAAATGGATCATTTTTATAAAAAAAATAAGGATATATAGCATTTATCAAAGTAATTTATAATTTAAAAATTAAAGGGATATATTATTAAAATTATTTAAATTTTAAATTAAATAACTCACTAAAATATTAAAATATTTCTAATTTTTATTTTTAATGTTAATATTTAAATATAATATCACCAAATTCTAAGTTAAAAATCATTTCAACAATATTAAATATCAAAATTTCATTACCTAAATAAATAAATAATTCAAATATTAAAAAATTAAAATCAAAATATTATTTGATAATTTAAAAAATTAAAAAATTAAGTTAAAAAATTTAATAATTTAATAGCAATAAAAATAAAAAAATCAAATTAGGAATTGGTTCTAAACAACTCAAATAAATAATTATTGTTAAAATAGATAAATATATAAGTTCTGTTCATAATTTAAATTGGAGCAGAAAGAAAAATTAAAAAAAATTAAAATTACTTCTCACTTGCTCTCTTGTGATAAGTGGAGCATACTTGCTACATAGTAATATTTGAGTGAGTAAATATTATAACTTTTATATTATTAGAAGAAGATATATATATATATATATATATATGTGTGTGTGTGTGTGTGTGTGTGTGTGTGTGTATGTGTACACACACTAGTGATTTATGGGTGTGAATGAGTTAAGTTATTTACGTGCTCTTCAAGTTCGGCTCATATAAAGACTTAATTTGACTCAATTTAATTAACAAACAAAAGAGTTTATACATAAAATTAGACCCGTTTAATAAACAACCTAAATTTAAGAATTTTAAAATTTAACTTTTTTAAATTTGTAAATAGCTCATTTAAATATATATATATATATATTACAATACAAAAGACATAATTAATAAGGAGATAAGAAGCATTAGTTTTTGAAAGATGATTGACGGGAGAAGACATGAATTTAAAAGAAACTAGTGTCACAACATTTTAAGAAAAACATACTTATATATATTTAAAATATTTATTTATAAACTTTTGATAGAGTTTCCAATGTTTTCCAAATATTTCTAAGATCACATATCCTTCAATATGATTTGTACAATATTCGGAAGTTCTCAATGCAAATCAAGTATCAACATACGATTGGGTCAACTATGTACAAACTGGCCAATATAAGACTCATGTACATCTATGCAATTTTCAATTGCCAAAATAATATTCCATATTAACTGTCCTCAATCTCCTTAAAACTATTAGGCAGTAAATCATTAACGGGCACACTGATATAATAAAAGTGATCGGAAGCCCTAAAATTTTCCTTTTTAAAAAAATTATAATAAGTTTCAAAGAAACTCAATGGATGAGTATTTATGAATAAACAATTCAGATATCAAGAAACCAACTAGTCCGCTTATGTCTACTTGTCATGCTAAATACATTAATCTGATCCAAAGTTTATTGTTCTTCACGAACTCCTCCTTGCACGCCATTTCAATCATAAGGAACATAATCCAAACTCATATCAAATTCATATAGTTAAAATTCTAAAGCCAAACTACCTTGCATGAGTGAATTCTAAATATTCTGCTTTTAGGAACACTAGGACATAGTATAAACAATTTCAACATCTCACATTCAATAACTAAAGAAAAATAAGCAATTCTTAGTACACAACTTTAACAATTCACATTCAAGAACAATGGAAAAATGCTCACTTAATGACACATGCAAAGAAAATAAGAAACTATCCCCATTGTCAAGTAATAAGATTCAAGTGAAAATTTTTAAATAACTTATTAGTCATGTTATTTTTCTTCTCTCAATTCTCCACATAACTCCTTATCTCTTCACCATGTTAACCTCCCTTATCCCTCCATCATATTAATGGCCATATCATTTTATTACAATGTACACTAGTAGTTTACTTGAAGAATCTATTCAAGGATCTATTCTTATTCCAAGTCATATTATATAAAAGAAACGGTTTCATTTAGTTAAGTAAATGCAAAATCATATAAAGAATTCACTTCAAATTTCATAAGCACAAACATGTACCATGTTTCAAACATTACTTGAGCATAATACCACTAGAAACTTATTGACTTGCTAATTACCAAAATTGAGCCTTTCGACTTGTAAAGAGTTCATCATTCCACACAATATATTCGCAACAAAAAGAAAGAAAATACATACTCAAACAAGCAAATTTTCAAAGCACTGATCCCTCCCTTGAAGGGGAACTTCATGACACAATTAAATATGAAACTTAATGGTTTAAACTTAATTATTTGGAGGAGTAATGCAACAATGTTTAATGCCAAAATAACCAATAACTACATCATAAACTAGAATTCACACCTAACCTCACCACAACAATCAACCATAACACTACACTTACTTGCCTCTACCTAAAACACACTCACTCTCACCTAACCTACCACATTCAATCAAATTTGTACTTTATTTTAACTAGAAGCTCATAGTTTTGTTAAGTTTAGAGACTCTACATGCTTGATCAAATTTTCTAGCATAACTAATCATTAATTCAAAAGGACAAGAAAACAATCCAAGTCTTAAGCCTAAAAAGGCTTTTGATCAGGCAGATTAGGTAGCACAAATTTTATTATAACAATACACCAAAACAAGTCATTTATCCTAAAACATTACACACTCACTTTTAACATATAACCAACTAGCAGTTTCACAATCATCATGCAACACTCTAACAAACTCATAGATTCATATCAACAATGAACCAAAGAAACATAACATTTAATCATTTATAACAAGTTCAAATACAAACGATCCATTCACCTTAATTCGTTCCTTAATAATCCAAGCTTTCCAAGATAAGGGTCAAGGTAGCTAAGTTTGATTCCAATATAAAATTAGCACAACAACATATATTACTTCCACAATTTATCCTAACTAGCACTTAGCTAGAGAAAACAACCCTAACATTATCAAATTTGGATAACAAACAAATTATCCATACTCGGGTTTATTGAATTTGTCTAGAATTATGAACAACCTTGCATAAAGCAAAGCAAAATCTTCCCCAATTAGTTATTACAATAATAAATTCAAATTTATCCAAATTGGTTTAGGGTTTTCAGCTAGCCAAATTGAAATCACTTGGTCAACCAGATGTTGTGATGAGTTATGACCACCTTACTATGTTAAGTCATGGGACCTTTGGGTAACCATTCATGTGCATAATCTTATTTCTTGATATAATTAGCCTTGCAAGATAAACCATATAACTTATATTGATAATGGTGGGTTAATGGAAGAAATGATAACTGAAAGGATATATTCCCCTAATGACATACTTAATAAGGTTGTATGTCCTTTAGGATACATTCTTAAAACTTACGCCTTCCTACATTGCACCTTACTTAGTCAACTTCTTTAGGATATGTTTGGTTCATAAAATGTTTTATTTCTAGGAATGTTTTATTTTTAGAAATCTTTTATATCTGGGAATATTTCTTTCCCACCCTCATAGGTGGGAATAAAATTTTTAACTTTTCTTCACAAATTTTATTCCTGGGCATCTTTTATGCCTGACAATAATTTTTTATCTCTTGTACCAAATATGGGAAACTTTTATTCCCACCTCACTTTCTTAAGAATAAAAAAATATAACTTTTAATCCTAATAATTTAGGTCTAATGTTATTCTAATATTGTTTCATCATTTACATTCATTTATTTTCTTAGGCCTAATTTTTCATTTTCCAACACATCAAAATATTTGAGTAATTTAAAAATGAAGACAACTTTGTATGAAAAGGGAATCAAAGAGTAAAAGTTTCCACTCACCTAATTTGTGGGGAATCTTTATTCCTTTGGTCTTAGGCTTAATTCACATAGTTATATTTAACACATGATCTAAGCAAAATTTACTGAATAAGAATTAATAGAATGCAAAGATGAGATAATCTAAAAATAAATTTATATTTAATTTGATCAATTTATCTTGAATTTATATTTTCGGTTTGGGTTTGAACTGGAACTTCGTTCTAACAGAGTTTCAACTTTGGGTGACCACCTAACTACACTAGGACTCTATTGCCTCAAATCTCGGGTGTCGAATTTTGTTTAACCTAATGTCGATTGGTTGACCAGTCAATCCACTCTCATGGATCCAATCCATCACCCTTCTGGCTAGCCTACCAAACTTGGGTTTGAGTTAAATCAGGAAAACCCGATGGGATGTTATATATTTCTTTTTAAGTTTTGAAGCAAAAATCCAAGGGAGAATTTCCTAAGGGAGGTTTATCCATTAATGGGTCCATGGTGCCAAGATGCACTTTTGATATTCTAATTTTCCCTAAGCCTTCTCCTTATGTTTTTATGATGTTATATGGAAGAATTTTCAAGAAAAAATGTATATATTTTCTAAGTATTTATTGAGTATTTTTGTGTTTTTGAGTTTTATATCATTTTTATTCTTCAATGTGATCTTCAAGGCCTTTCCTAAAGATTTGCAAGTGACTCTTACTACTCCTTGAGTTAATTTGTTGACTATATATGTATATTATATGTTGAATATATTGTTGTTTATGATATTAATATGTTTATATGTAATCCGAAGACATTTGAGTCTTCCTGATAACTACTTTTCTGATTTTGGTATAATGTATGCATGATATATTTGATTCAAATTGAGGATTGAAATCAAAATGGTAAAGAAAACGCTTATCTCTTTCTCTAGAGAGTGGCTTGGCCTAAAAGGAACCTTGGGCATAAGGTGTATTTTTATTCTAATTGGCACTAGACATGGTAACTACACCCTTAATATAGTGGATCTATGCCCTAAATATATGAATTTGATAAACATACAAAAATGGGTTTCTATGGGCCTAGGTTCATGCAACCTTTGAACTTGGGGTTCTAAGTTGTGTTAATTTAAAATAACCCTATACTAGTATTTTTATAATGTTTCTTGGGTATTGAATGATAAACATTTTCAACAAAATGAATTGATCAAATTATGTTATCATGGCATAAATGGAATGTGAATAGGAAAAAAAACTAAAATAAACATTAGAATTACCTGAGTTTTGTATTTAATCCATGAAGTAATGTTGAATTGTTGTGACAAGTTCATTCTTCCTACAAATCTTAGTCATCATAGAAGTAGAGAATATTGTCTACAGTCTGATGAGATGGCTACAACAAGACTAGGGCTGTAGGAGTAGGGACACGTTTTAAAAAATAATGTCACTTAGGTGATAATCCGACCCATCATTAGAAAATACCCAGTTCACTATTTAGGCCTAGGTACTATTGCACATCCAACCTTAATGTTATTATTGAACCTATACCTTGACATTTAAAATAAACTTCTATATTGTGTTAGGTCCAGAATAAAAAATTCTAACAATCTCTTACCTAAATCACATAATTTAGAAATTGTGGCCATTTTAAGTAAAAGTCAAAGCAAATACTATACTATTTCACCCATAAGTCTAAATTGAGATAATAAGCATCCAATAGTATAGAGCACTATATCCAATAAGGATATTAACATTATATACATTGTACACCTACATCTCGCTAACCAAAATTTAATGTAAGATGTATATAACAATATTTACATAACAGTAAATGTGACTATATGTAAATCTCTATAGAATGGTTCTAGCATCCATCCAAGATGTCAAATGAGAATCAATATTTTCAACACAATCGTGAGACAAGGTCTAAATGTCTCAAATAACATGCCATAAGTAAAAAATGTTCACAAACAATAATATATGGAAACATCATGAATATTTGATTGATACATGTCTCAAGATAAACAACAAATTTGATGTAATTACATTAATACAACATTCATATTAACCAAAAACATCAAAAACTTAGCCAAGCCCATATTAATTACATGATCATAATACATTCCAACTACTAAGCCTTTGGTCAGTGGATCCATGAGCATACAATTCGTGGAATCATGCTCAATACAAGTAACATGTTCGCATATGTTCTTTCTTACAAACTGGTACTTAACATTAAAAATATTTCATACAAGCAGAACTTTTATTAATTAGAGAGAAGTTAATAGTAACATTATTGTCGCAATGAATGGTTAAGAATCTTAAAATGCCCTCAACAATATTAAAACTAGTAATTAAATTCCTTAACCACACAACTTCATAAGTAGCTTCATAACATGTGACATACTTTGCTTCCATAGTGGAGGTTGCTATAGCCGAATACTTGACATTTTTCCATGGCACAACTCTTTCTACCATCATAAAGATAAACATATATCTAGATGTCAATTTATGTTCATCTGAACAACTAACAAAATCGAAGTCTGAATGGCCTGCAACTATGAGATATCTTGATCTCTTATAGGTCAATATGTAATCTTTTGTATCTTGCAAGTTTCTCATTACTCTTTTAGCAACATCCAATGTCTTTTGTCAGGATCACTCATGTACCTCCCTAGTATACTAGTAACATAAGCTAGATCAGGACATGTAAATGCTTGAGTATACGTTAGGCTACTTATGACGGATGTATATAGGACATTCTTTATCTTTTCTCTTTCTTAATCACTTTTAGGAGACTAAACTTCTGAAAAGATCTCACCATTTTGAATGAGTGCAGAAACTTGAGAGCACATTAATATATTAAACTTATTTAGTACATTCTCAATGTACAACTATTGAGACAAGTGAATTAGACCCTAGGATCCATCACAATGAATCTCTATGCCTAATACAAAAAAGGCATTCTTGAAATCTTTTATCTTAAAATGCTTCGACAGCATTTGCTTGGTCTAATTCAATAGGTTCATATCATTGCTAGCAAGGAGAATATCATTAAAATATAGCACCACAATCACAAAAGTGCCCGAACTCATCATCGTGTAGATGCACTAGTTTGTATTATTCTTCTTGAACCTGGGAAAAGTAAACTTGTCAAAATAGGCTAACCCAACCTTACCAGATTACATTGAGCTAGCCCTAGGTCAAACTACTTTTTTACTAGGTTAAGGCCATGTTGGGTTACTATAGTACCAATCTCAATCCTAATCCTAAGTCAATATTTATTAGGTGGTCCTAAGTAGTTTTTACAATCCATTATGTTTTAAATATTAATTTCACATTATTAATTTATTGAAATAAATTATCATCATCATCATCATTAAAATCATTAAGGAGTATTTATAAAATCGTTATGTGAAGATTTGATAACTACATTTTCTAAAAACTTTTAGCTATCCAAAAAGTTTTGTATATCATTGGGATCATTCAAATTCATGGTTACAACTAAGAAAAAGAGATGACTGATATAGAAATTAATACAAATGATAAAATTGAAATCACCCAAAAAATAATACTATAAAAATTAAATAATATAAAACTAAATAAAAATTATAAAAATATAAGTAGAGAGAGTTAAGGAGTTTCACCAATGTCTTTCTTTTGAAATGAAAAATTGAATAATTTAGAACTTCATGCACCATCTTTAATTTTCCGCTAAGTTGGACACTTGTGGAGAAATGAAAATGTAATAGAAATTCTAGGGAACATAAGAGATTGGAGAAAGAAAGAATAAAAGTTTGTTGTGTGAGTTTGGTTTCATTTTCCCCTAAGTTTGTTGTGACAATATTAAATATATAAACTCATTAATTTTAATATTTAAAGTTATTTAATATTATTTTAATATATTTATAATATATATTAATATATATATGTTGGGTTGGGTTATTTCAAGTTAATCCTTTACCAAGTTAAGCCACTATTATTGTTCTCCTTATTAGTCCTAGTTTTAGGCCAAGCAAAATTATACCTGTCCTAGGTCAAACTATTAAACTCAATCCATTTTGACATCTTAAAAAAAAAGTCACTATCTTATCGAACTTGAGATACCACTATCTAAAAGTTTACTTTAAACTATACATGGATCTCTTTAGTTTACATACCAGTTGTTCTTTGCCCTTCTCTTAGAAACCATCTTACTGGTTCATGTATGTAGTCTCTTACAGGCCAACATTTAGGAAGACTATTTTGATATCTATTTGATGTAGCTCTAAGTTAAAATGAGCTATCATTGCCATAATAACTCAGAATCCTTCGATGATATTGATGATAAGGTTTCTTTATAGTCTATGCTTCTTTCTAATTGTAGCTTTTTGCTATGAGTCTGGCCTTATACCTCTCAATCTCACCTTGAGCATCTCACTTGGTCTTAAAGATCCATTTACATTCAACCAGCTTACAAGTATTACGTAATTCAACTAGATACTATACTTGATTTTTGTTCATTAAGGCTAATTCATCTCTTATCACACTAGTCCACTCTAAAGAATTAGGACCAGATACAACCTCTAAAAATGTAATGGGATTAGTATCTTTATTAATATCAAGCTTATGCTCCTACAAGTAAACTAGATAATCATTAGAAATTATCGGTCTACGATCTCTATAGGATCTAGCTAGCTTTAATCCCACACTCTTGTAGGTACTTGGTAAAAGGACCAGGGTTTCTCCCAATCTCATAATTTCTACCATAATACTCACCATCTCTATCAAAGTTAATACATTTAGTTTTCTTTCCTAGTTAGAGCTTAGTTGTATGTTTAAATGACTTGAAGGCATCAGTGATTCGGATTTCTCACTAAATAGCTCCACCTATCCAAATCTGGAATATTCATCAATAAAGGTGTTGAAGTAATCATAACCACTTAGTAGTAGGCGTAATGGATCCATTAATGTCAATATGGATTAACTCTAAGGTATCCTATTTTCTTCTTCTCTTTCCTTTTCTAGCTCTAGCAAGGAGATTTTCTTTGATGCAATCTACACTTGTATCAAAGCCTAAGAAATCTAGATCATATAGGACCTCTTTTTTTATGAGTCTCTACATCCTCTCTCTAGAAATGTGAGACACCTATGCCTCAACATTAGAGATCTCTCATAAATTTTGCTTCTTTTCTTTCCAATTACTATATTAATTAAGTTAGCAAAACTAGGGTCCAATGATTTTGTATAATCTATCACACAGGGTACTAGAATCATCTATACAAGAATTATAAAGTAAATCAAAATTTTCATTATCAAAATGACATAAATAAACATTATGATCTAAAGCAACTATAAAAATCAAGTTCCTCCTCATAAAAGGTACATAAACAGTGTTTTTAAGTTTCAATATATGACCCATAGGTAACCAAAATGAAATTAATCCTATATGCTCCACTTGTAATCTTTTGTCATTCCTAAGTTAAACAATCAACTCTGCATCACTTGGTTTCCTTAGATTTCTCAATGCCAATAAAGAATTTGTTACATGAATAATGGCACCAATATCTAACCACCAAGTATTTGTTAGCAAATTAATAGTGTTTGACTCAAAACATACTAAAGCAAGAAGGTAACTTTCTTCTTCTTCTTTTCATAGGTAGATTTTCCTTTGTTGTCCCTTTGACATACTCTTATTCCTTGATTTGAAGTTAACCATGGGAAACCTAATTGAAATTCTAAACTTTACCTTTCTTTATGTCCTCTTCTACCTGACTAATAATGGAAATTAATTTATTAATAGTCTATTCACCTTTCTAGTTATTGTAAAATGTCTTTAGAATGTCAAATTGAGTGGGTAAGAATTCTAGTTCATGCCAAATTAGGTAGTTGTTACCTAGGTCAACTTTCACATTTTTCAATTTTTTGTAGTAGTGAACCAGCTTTAAGATGTGCTCTTGCACTGTACTAGTACCATCATACATGGTCATCTTAAGTAGAGAGATATAGTGACCTTTTTTAGTTTCTTGACAATAGACTCAAGAAAAAACTTAGCATTTTTTGTTTCAGAAATATTTTGTCTGATAGTTTTATTCATTATGAATTTTATGACTATCAAGCAAACTCTGTTTGAGTGTTTACTTTTCATGTTTAGCCTTTTATTTAGCACTTGAATTTGCATCAATAACACCTCCTCCCTAGGTGCCAGATCAATATTGGTAACTGCTAGATAAAGCTTTAAAGACTCAGCCTAGTCCTCAAATTTTATCCGATTCAACGTTTTCACAAATGTTAATTGCATAGGCATGGAAATTGGGAAAAATTCATTAACACATTAATGCATGCAACACTTTAATTATGCTTTTATTTTCCTTATAAACATTAATTATGTAATTGCATACAGTATTATAATGTAAAACCCAATAAGCCTTATAATATAATATAAGAATTAAATACTATACTCTTAAAACCTATCTCTAATAGGGTGTGTAAGATTTTAAGAATATAATATTTAATTCTACACTTACATAATCATCAACATACTATATTAATAATATCATACTGATAAGGTATTTAAATATTATTAACATAACACTCTCCTTTATTCCAACTAAATAATTTTAATTATTATTTAATAAAATTTTATGCAATTGGGCCATTATAGACGAACTCACAATTACATAAAATTTCATGGTATAATTTGAGTTAACTTGATTCTTACAAAATTATATCTTGAGCACATAAATGTGCTAAAAGCAATTTATTTTCCATATAGTATCAAAAAATTCCAGAAAAAATTACACATTATAAATCTTAATGTAGGAAACACATACAAAAAATTTTAAACTCAAATAATTTCAAATTAATACAGAAATAATATGGATAAAAATTATATAATTTCAGAGAGTGGAGCACGCTTGTGCAGCTAGCACCACCAAAGGAGGCTAGAAATAGGGCAAGTTGCCCACATACACCATTCACCCTAGTGGGCAAAGTACTAGTACCAGCTTATTCCATTTTCCAAATTCGTTTGTCTGGTTTCGAGTTAGTCGGACCTAGCTACATGCCTAGCTTGGGCCGATTTTGATTCAGGCCATTTTAGTCCATTTTCACTTAAATCTTTTTATGAATTTTGTTCCTAAAATTATTCTAAAGTTAATCCATGTTATAATTTGAAGAAAAAAATTGAAAATTGTGCTTCAATTTTACACAAAACTTACCAAAAATCTAACCTTGTTTTCCATTCCAAAATTTTTTCTTCAAATCAATAATTCCAATGGGTGTTTTATGAAATTAATTTTGGGATTTTCATCTTAAACATATTCTGTAGCTAACCCATTGAAAATTTCATACAAAAACTTGATGCAATTGCTTTAGTTTGAAATATAAATTTTCCATAAAATTTACAAACAAGTTTTCTCCAAAATTTCTATCAAAACTTGATTTCTTCATGATTTTCACCAATTAAAACATGGATTTTTGTCCAATACACATATAGAATTGAAACCATAATTTAATTATCAGAAAACATAAGAAAATTAATATCAAATTAATCAAAAACCCATTATGGAAAGATGAATTATCACTTATGGTTTCAACCCTTGTAACCCAGCAAACATACATAAATTTATAAACCAGTTTGTGTAATAAACTAAAAAAAATCATACAATGATATTGATACAAAAAATTCAATAATTTATCAATGTAAAGTTATGAAATAATTTGAATAACTCATAGCATTTTGAGTTTTAAAATAATCTAACTTGATGATCAATCATTATAATACTGATCAGATAAATTTGACAATCAATTCATACACCATTAGCTATATAACATAATTGGTCCTACTTTGATACCAACTGATAAACATTTTCAGTAAAATGGATCGATCAAATTGTGTTATAATAGCATAAATGGAATGTAAATAGGCAAAAACTAAATTAAACATTAGAATTACTTGAGTTCTGTCTTTGACCCATGAAGTAATGTTGAATTGATATGACAAGTTCACTCCTTTTGTAAAACCTAATCGTCACTAAAGGGGAGAATAATGTTTGCAATCTAATGGGATGGTTGCAACAACATTAGAATTTTAGGAGTAGGGACTTATCTTAAAAATTATGTCATGTGGTTAATAATCCAACCCATCACTAAAAAATACCCGATTCATTATTTGAGCCTAAGTATCATTAGGCAACCTAACTTTAAGATCACCAATGTGCTAACTATACCTTGATATTTAAAATAAACTTCTAAATTATAGGTATTTGGATGCATTCATCAGTCGTATGAGGTAGAATAGAGTTGGAGATGATAATTTTTAGTTGTATCAAGTCTAATTAACTTAAAATTACCTAAGAAGGCCATTGAAACCAACCCTAGGTTAATCAAAAACTTTGGAAATGATATGTTAGTTTTAAGTGGCCATCTATGTTTAATATAGCTTAAAATTGAAAGAATAGAAAAAACAAGGGTATAATTGAGATTCTTATGTGTTTTTATATTTTAAACATGTATAAATTGAATTGAAATATGTTTAGATAGGTTTGGAAGTAAGAAGATAGTGGGCATGAAGAATAAGGACTAAATTGAAAGAAACTAGCAAAAAGGGAAAAAAAACATGTAAATTTTTTTAATAAATTTTGGTTGTGTGTGTAAATGTTTAAAGACCTTAGAAGATAGGGAAATGAAAAGAAAATGTTAGAAAATAATTAAAAGTATTAGAATGATGATTTTGTGAAACTAGAGACTAAACTGAAAAATTGACAAGACTTTTTGGTTAGTTTGTATTAATAGAAATTATGAGGGATAGTATGTGAAGGTGAATTGTGCAGAAAAAATGATAAATTTGATGTGTAAGGACCTAAATGAAAATATTAAAAAATTTAAGGTTTAAATAAAATTAAATGAATTATATGCCATAGTGTAGTGGATTCCAATTGTAAGAGAATTATGAGCTAATTCCATTCTCATGTGAAAATGGAATGGTTAGTGTTGAACTTTTTCAGTTCCATAAGAAATACTGAAGTTAAGAAAAACTTATGTGAAATAATTATACAATCAATGAAGATGGTTATTTATACACATATCAACTATGTGACAATAAAATATAGTCCAATGGGATAACTTGTGATGTAATATGGCCTAGTGGGGCATCTCTGATGAAAAATGCTTGATAAGGCAGTTTTGATGTATAAAGGCCTAAAGAAATTAGATTAATATGAAATGGCCCTGTGGGGCAACATTATTATGATATCCATATAATTGAGAATTGTACAATGCAACTATATTCTTGCATTTAATTGCTTGTATCATTGAGTATCGAAAGCATGACCTAAGGGTAAGGTATTGTGAAACGAGGAATCATGTATAATATAGCCTATGAAAAAGCTTTTCGTCGGCCTGGGAATGCCTTAGTGGGAGGTATGTAAACATTTTGGGGAAGGATAAGGTTGGTGGAAGGATGAGGATAAAATGGATGGGAGGAACAAAGAAAAGAAGATGTATTGCATGCATACCACTACATTTCATACCATTGGATATATGTGAATCATGTGATATCTATTACTTCTTCTATGTTACTGTTATTATGTTTTGAACTAAAAATATTATTGTGATTATTATGACCTGGTTACTATGGTGAGACTCTGAATGTTATGATGTGCCTTGTCCATCGTCTGATATACTATACCTATGCCATAAGATATGTTGAATTGTTGACTTTTGGCCAGGATGTGAGCTTGTGATTACTAATAATTTTGTTTAGTATAAATGAACATATATATATGTATATTATATGTTATGTGTAGTTTGAAGTCAAGTAAGTTTGATTCTTGGAGCTAGTTAACTTATTCTCATTTCTAATAGTTTTACATATACAACTGCTACTATTCTTGAGTAATCATGGCTAACTATGAAACATTCTATGGTGTTTGGTTTGTGGAGTATGACTCTACCTTCAACTTTTATAGAGTATCCTTTTACTACACTCTGGTTTTTGTCGGAAAAATTATATCAAAAGCATCAAACATGTGTAGTAGAATTTTAAAATTTTTCCTTAAACCTGGATCATGTTGTTTGCAAACTATTTCATAAAGTTTTGTATAATACAAATGAGCTTAAAAGTAATGATTTGAATCAGACCTTCTCGAGAGTTATTTTTGGAATCCCTGATCTTCAAATTTGAATTTGATCTCTAAGCAATTCTACAAACTCTCCAACAAGTATGATCAAGTATTTTGGATTGTTTTCAAGCAACTTCTTCTAATTTGATCTCTAACACCAATGGTGATTTATACGTACCAACTAGATTCGAAGCCTCCACCAATCATGCAATAGGTAGAGTAGAAAAATTAACTCTTTAGCTTAAGAGGCATTAGATCTCTAAGGAATCACAATTTTACTGGGCTAGAGTTGGTGTTTGAATGCAAAGAGGATAAAAGAAGAGAAGAGAGATCACACTGGAAAAGTTTTGAATGCACAACACATGTGCTAGGGTTTCACACTTATGTATGTTGTTTGTTGTACGTGTCATCTTAAAGCATATCTCCTTTTTAAATAGAAGATATTTGAGCACAAGCAAGAGTAGGAAGCAAGCATGAATGGCACATAAGTTAGGGTTTTCCTTGCTTGTGTCTTCCACTTCTCCAAGTGGTTGGGCTACACGACTAGGGTTAATACTCTAGGCTTGTGTGCTGACCTCTTGGCTCAAGAAGTCTGTACTCTTTGCTTGGGTTATAATGAGTCCAAACTTATTAACCTTCACACACTCTCTTTTTATGTTTAATAAGCCCAAACTATGAGTCTAAACTCATAAGCTCTCTTATGTAATCATAAAATAATTCTCAAATTATTTTGATTCATTGATTAAAATGACTTTCTAAGTGATAAATTATTCCTCTACTTATGATCTCCTTCAGAGCTAATGTAAATATTCCTATAATATTCAAATATCAATATTTGAAATTTAAAACTGTTTAATAATTGTAATTTTTATTAGAATTATTAAATCATTGATTAATTAACACTTCTAGTCATATTAGAACACTTAATTAATCATTTCAAATTTCTAATATGTTTACTAATTCAATACTTGAATTCAAAATAGTTTGCATTCTAACTTTTCCTTTAATTTTGGATCAAAGAATTATGTGTGACCCATTAGATTTTTATGCATGTTAATAATAAATTTATTTATAAGGTTCACCAAGCTTAATTGAATTAAAATTCTTTTTCATTCAAACACAATTTCCTGAAATTATTTAAATAAATTCATGGATCATGATTAACTTTTACCAAAGCATTATGACCACTCAAATGTCAGGAATAGATTTTTGTAAATCAAAACCTTTTACGACAGGATATTAATGTGTAATCCAATTCCTTCATCTCTTAATATTCAGATTGGAATAAGTGCATGGTTCAAGTGTCAACAGTGTCAACCTAAAATTGAAAGTCCAATTATATGTGCATGTTTGATGACTATATGCTATCTTAATTGATTATGTATAAAACTTATTTTATGTATCAATACATTGACCTGTGATTTTGATCATAGCACAAGTGTTAAAACATCTTTTGAATATATTTCTTTGTTATCAATGACGATGAATTCTTTCTTGATTAACTCACTACTTTCATATATTTGGTAGTGCATCCAACTATTGTTCGTGCCTACTCTTTAAAAATGCAAGTTGAGAATGATATTAAAGTATATAACTCTATAAATAAGGTACGATGCTGATATCAAGTCTAAGAATTACTTACACTACCTTTCATATGAGAAATCCATTGACACATGACAATATTTCGTATAGTTTCTCATTGTGAGTTAATCTAGTCATGTGTTCCATGATATACATTCATATATCTTATTTAGATATCAATATATCTATAATGTATAAAATCATTACAATGTAATATGACATATATTGATTTACTCATGAATAATTGATGTCTTATTTTCTCAACAATTCAACAAACATGAATATTTAAAAATATAATTAAATGTATAAATTATCTTATAATTATCATCCTGATTATAATTAATTTATACAAAAATATTTTTTAAAAACTTTATCTAATATAATATACATATATCAAAATATATATATTAAAAATAAATTAATAAAAAAGTCAAAATATCATGTTTATCAACTATAGTAAAATATATACTTTCTATACTATTAAAACTAATTATCTTTTGAACATCTATACTATCTTTACCCAGAGCATTGCTACATTATCCCATCTTTTCTTATCATCCACATCAAGTCTCCCACTCCACTCATACACCTTGAAAATGAGTATGCTCGTTTCGCTTCTAGCTTATGAGGACATCCCTCCATCATGATCTCCCTAGCTAACAGTTAGACGTTTTGAGAATACTGTAAGTATGCAATACCTTATAAGTAGACCTATGTAGATACCGTTAGACTCATATAAAGAAAGTAAATATA
>JANHAO010008378.1:0-19293 GCA_026873985.1 Saraca asoca | reverse complement strand
AATTGGAGCTAAATTGTGAAAAATTCACTCACAAAAGATCCTATAAAAATCAAATAAACCTAATACTAAAGTAGATCTCTTGAAGTATCTTGATGAACTTTGAACCTGCACATATTCAACAAACAAGTAAAGCTCATAAACATAATATGATATAATCAAAATAATTTTTATCATCAAAATAAAAGATAGTCTAGCTAGCTAGGCTAACAAACATCAACCATATTAAATTCATAACAGACAAATGAGATTGGTTTACTTTTCTCTTCAAACCATTTCTTAAATTTGGCGCAATCCTTCATATGCCCCTTTTTTTTATAAAAGAAACACTTGGATTCCTTCTTAATGCCACCTTGGGGTGGTATTTTACCTTTCCCTTTCTTATTGGCCTGATTTTTATTCTGATTCTAATTCTTTCCTTGGTTCTGGTTTTTATCCTGAGTAACCAGTAATACACTCTCTACCAGTTTCATAATCAACCTATTTTTCTCTTAAACACACATAGTCATAAGTTCATTAATTGACCATTTATCTTTATGTGTTATAAGAGATCTTAAAAGGTTCATACTGTTATGGTAAAGTGTTTAAAATATAGTGCACCATAAAAGACTCAGACATTTCAATCTCAAGTGTCTTAAGTTGAGCCACAATGTTCCTCATCTGTATGATGTGTTCATACACACCCCTCATTGTATTGAGCCTTAAGGATGTAAACTTTATAATTAGGGTACTGGCAAGCGCTTTGTCTAAAGTAGTGAATTGCTCATTGATTGCGTTTAACAGATCCCTCACATTGTTATGTTGTTCAATAAAACCACAAATAGCAGCAGAAATATTAGTCTTTATGAACATGATACTAAGGCGATCAGATCGCTCTCACTATTATAAAGAGCCCTATCAACTTGAGTGCTGGTTGGAATAATAACGGGTTCATCTTTCCTTATAGTATAATTAATGTCCATCCATCCTAAATGAAGGAGAGCTCATTCCTTCCAAATTTTATAGTTATCACTGTTAAGTTCAGGAATATCACATTTTATATCAGAGAAATTTGTAGGTTGCTTAGCTGTATAAAATGACATACATGCTTACATGCTAAATTTTGAGACTAGAGAAATAAACTATATTTTACCAATGTAAATTATGCACAAATTAATAAATCTACTGACATAGAACTTGCCTATGGGCTAATGTCCTAATTCAATTAGATTTATTTAGTTGTATGATAAAACTATTAAATTATGTTCTTTTCTTTAATCCTTGTGAGTAAATTAAGAAATATAATTTGATATTTTATCCTAATTAATTATGCTAATATAATAAAAATTCCTGTGGGATAAAATTTATTATATGAAGTACAATTAATCACAATAAATATCCTTAGATATATGTGATTCTAGACAAATCAATATATAATTTTTCACAATTAGAGGTGCCGTGGCTAAACTCTAATGAATTAAAATTATATAAACCACTAAACATTTAAACTCAATGTAAATTGTTCACAAAATTGCAAAATAAAGGCAAATTTAATAAACATGAAATAAATTACAATTATGCACAAAATTAATTGACCAAACTATGTACATCATATAGAAAATTATACATACAAAATAAATAATTAAAGTATGTAATTTTTTCCTAAATTAATTTCCCTTGAAAATTACAATATTTATAGCAAACAAAAAATTTATGAATATTAAATTTTTTTATTAATACCAAGTTATGAAATATTCATAAAAATAAAAATTTATGAAAAAATTTTCCAAATATACCCAAAATAAAAATTGTGGAAAAATATTTTTTTTTCTTTTGGCAGGTAAATGACACGTGATTTTGGTCCTTGACAAAACGATGCCGCATTTGCCTTAAATAGCAGTGTAGACCACTCCTCAAAAGGATATGTTGTTTCACTTAACCAAAGAATGACACGTCATCGAGGTCGTCTCTTACTTTTGTATAGGTCATCTTGACCCGAAACAGACTTGGCATAACCCAAAATTTGACCTGATCGATTTCCAGCGATTTTAATGTCCGATTGATTACTTCCAATTATAGAAATGTTAGAAATCCTTAAACTTAATGATTTCAGAACATAACACTCGAGAAAAATCAAGTTTACACATAAACTAGAATTTGAAATATAAACAAGGCATTTTCGAAAAAAAATTTCAGCAGTCATTTATGTCAAAGCAGAGGTACAAAGAGCTCTACTACTACATGTTAAATGCATCTAAGCAATAAAGTTCATAGAAAACAAACTATAATGGAAGCAGGGTGGAGCTAGTTACCTCCAGCCATTGATGTCCAAACTGCAACTCCAGCTTTCTGCACATTGTGTTTGAGAGCTTTCAATGTTTTTTCTTTTCTCAGACCGATAGTGATTCTTTTATATGGATATGAATAACATTAGGGATCCAAACCATCCTATTTATAATGCCTCTCGTTCCATCACCGAGATTTTCAAATTACCTTCGGTTGTTAGCAGATAATGGAGTTATCTGAATCAATTACAAATCCTGCACTTTATAACACTGTATATTGGTCACATTTGAAGATAAGGCTTGCTGTTGAACTGCTCCTACATTTTCGCTGGGCTGTTGCATCAATCTGATTTATCTTACGGTTGCATCAGTCTAGTTCAACCTTATCTCACATCCTTTATGGTTCAATTTTATCTAACAGTTGCACAAGCCTTATCTCACGTGGTGGTCTGTAGTCATTATCGGGGATAAAGGTAGTCTCTTTAATTAATGGATGCGGTAGAGGAAGTATGAAGTAGCTGCCAGAAACTGGCATTAGAAGTCAATTTGCCAGTGGTGGTCTGTACCAAGTTGATTTTGTTAGTCTCTTAGCAAGTGTTTAAGATTGGCTAAGTAAGCGACACCAATGTTTGATAATCGTTTGCAAAATCCTTCGATCTCTATAAATAGTATGTATAGAAGGGAAGATACGTGTACTAATATCTACAAACAGTGTTGATGAAGTAATTATGTTCATGAGGAAGGCCCAAAAAAGGTAAAAATGACATGATGTCAACAGTAATATCTAGTAGGGTAGCCAAAATGAAAAGAAAAAAAAAAAAGTAGTGTTGCCAACATTTCTACCTTTGGATGAATAATAATTCAACATAAAAATCGTAAGTCCAATAGAAAAAATTTCTATATTCATATAAGAACCAACATAAAAAGGTTGAAAGCATATAAATCACAATCAATGTTGACGAAACAAAGCTACAAGTAATGAAATAGGGGTGAGGAACTTGAGTTTGTAAAAACATTTTAAATTTAAACTTTCGTATTATTATTGTAAAAAAAAAAAAAAAGTTTAATGAAACAAATTGAAAAAATAAAAACCAAATTTTTTGTTTCGTTGGATGCCTCTACTTTGGTCGATGCTATCAAGTCAGATGTCCGACGCGTGGCATAAACCAAGTCCTGCTTCTCTACCCCAATGTTCAGCGCGTGTGTACACACGCCCACCCTTCATCCTGTCAGCGGTAGGATGAATTCGTTGTCCAGGCGCAACTTCTCGTGCTCTGCTTCAATGGCCGCGTCTTCTGCTCGAATCGCCATCGTCGGTGACGTGGTAAGTGTCTCTCCATTTGTACCGTTTGTTTCACAGCTCGAATTTCGAAACTGGACTTCAGTGTTCAGCTCTGAGGTTGCTGATGGGAAGTTCTTCACAGAAAATTTTCTTTTTATTGAGCAAATTTCATGATCATTTATATATTCGATCACTTCCAAAGTTGTGATTTTGGGTTTCATTGAAGCATGATTGTTGGAACTTGCAAGAAGATGCGAAGGCACTTCAATTTTTACAGGTGATTTTTCCGTTGTCTGTTTATTGTTTTAGATATCATGAAAAATCTGAAGCAACTCATGCTAGGTCAGTAACTTCCGACCACCTCACAGTCTCACAGAAGTATACAACACAAAAGCTTAATAGTGAGTTAATATGAATCGTGCCAATTGTATATATCCTGCTCGAAAGTGGGGGAAAGGAGGAGCCATGGGGAATGGAAATAAATGTTCAAATTGAAATAATCATTTGTGGTGGTCTTTGCAATGACTTCATTTTATGTACATTTATCTGTTTCATATTTTTATTCAGCAAACATTTACACTATATCATGTCTATCAATCTGATACGGGTCTATATTAAAATTGCAGCCAGATTTGGTGCTGTTTACAGGCAAGTGTCATTGCATTAAAGTGCCTTTACTTCCTATCCGGAAAAATGTATAATACTATCATAGTACTGAAAATCTGAATACTGTTGTTTATTGTATTTTGACAAATCAGAAACTTAACTCTTCGATTTTAGCATTCACTTCTGCATGATGTCAAAACATCTGGTTTGTCAAAATATAATATATTGTATTAAGATCTCAGTGCTAGTGTGCTATGGTAGTATTAGAAAATTTTCTCTTCCTCTTATACTATTCTAATTGGTGAGGAAAATATCTGAGGAATGTGAATGGAAATTCTGTTTCGATATTGAAGACCTATGCCCACGAATCTCTCTATTATGCATATTCTATGTAATTATGAGTCGTATTGATAGCAAAACACATAAACAAGTCAGCATGTCAGTGCATGCCAAGTTCATGTCTTGTTGATTTGTGTTTCTTTGTAACTGGTAAAAGATTTATTACTGAATATTTATTTAATATATCATCTGTCATTGTTTTATTCCTTTTTCAATTCTTCTGTATGATACTTAGGTGATTTTGGTGAGGAGAATGTTGAACTTGTTGAAAGTGTGGCAAATCTTGAATTTCCTAAAGCAATAATATTGGGAAACCATGATTCCTGGTATACCAGACGGTTTTCGGGAAGGTAAAGTTTACAAATCAATGCCTTAGTATCAGTCGACCTCTTATGTCTCATATATTTGCTTTGTGGGGAGGTAAAGTTATTAGATTTTTCCCCTTTACTTAATTAGCTCATTTTATTTTCTAATGGGATGCTAGGACAACAAATTTTGTGATATGATTAAGCTTCCCCCTGCACCCCAACAAGCACAGAACCTAATCTTTCTGTGGTTACAAGCTTGTACCCTTGAATGGTTGATGCCTTAAGTTACATGAAGTTTGATTCATGTTTGGTACTTGTGAATCCTAAGTGCTGATTTTTAGCCCATGTTTGAACTAACTTCTGATTTAAATGTCAGCAAAAAGGATCGAGTTCAGCTTCAGCTAGAATGGTAAGCTATGACCTGTAAGGATGTTATTGATTCTGGGAATTCCTTCTCTCATTAATGTGAGAATGCAACTTTGAAACTCAGTCTTGGTGAGGATCACGTGGCTTATAGACGCTTGGAATTTCCCTTGATAAAAGTGAGTGTTGTTGGTGGCCGACCATTTTCTTGTGGGGGTGAGCAGATATTCCGGAAAAAACTTCTATCTGTGAGGTGTGTATTCTAGCCCAAAAAAATTGTAATTAATTGGATTTTAGAAGGCTCCTATTTGTTCTTTTCTTTGGTCCATTTCTAGAATATTCATAGATTATATTTATTAGCTGTGTTGAGTGTTGCTGATAATGCATGAATGTTTGTGAATAAAATGCCTGATAATATTTTGATTTTTACATATTTGCTTCTGATGCATTTAAGGTAGAGTTCGTTCACCTCTGTGCTCTAATTATGTGACAAATTCAGAAGACTGTTTCAGAAGGAGGCAACAGTTGGTACAATATAATATCATGTCTTTGTGTGTAGGCTTTTCATATCTCGCAGCCCTTCTATATTGGCTTGTTATTATCCAGTCATTTCATAAAGCATGGCTGGAGTAGAGTTAAATAGTGTCAGGATCCTTGTTGCAGGGATCCTTTGTGGTCTTTTACCATGAGTAATGTAAGCATTGTAGCACAAATTCAGTTTGCAAAGTTTAAGCTTTTTTTGCTAGGTATGGAGTTGAAGACATGGAGGGGAGCGCTAAGAGAATCCATAAAGCTGCTCTTGGCATGCCAGAGGATCATTTTCTTATATTACTGGGACATAATGGACCCACAGGTTTAGCAAAATTTTAAAACTGAACTCAGCTGGAGTGGCATAACATAACTCTATTACTTGTATTGCAAAGAGTAATTAGTGAAATATTGTTTTGTGTAGGTCTTGGTTCTGGTTTGAGTGACATTTGTGGAAAAGATTGGGTATTTGGGGCTGGTGACCATGGTGATCCAGGTAATACATTCTTCATAGCTCGGCTTCATCAAAGATATGCCCATTTGTGCCTTTTGCCATCATAAATCATGTCATTGCAAAGGCTTGTGTGTACTATTTTTGTCATATAAATAATACTAGTGATTCTGCTGGCACTTTTCAGTTTTCATGGATTTTTATCTTAAGACATAAACGAGAAGGAACTAATTTTAACTCCAGTTTATTATTATCTTTGCACAACAGATCTAGCACACGCCATATCCTTGTTAAAAGAGAACAAGGTGGGCATTCCATTGGTTGTGTTCGGTCACATGCACAAAGAGCTGGCACATGGCAATGGCCTGAGGAAAATGATTGTAGTTGGCGCTGACAACACTATATACTTGAATGGGGCCATTGTTCCAAGGGTCAAAAGATTGGATGGTGAAGGCAAGAGAAACTTCTCTGAGGATGAAGCTGCTCTCTCCTCACCAGAAGAAAAAGGTACAACAAGAGCCTTCACAGTAGTTGAGATCTCAGAAGGAAGAGTGGCTAAGATTGCGGAAAGTTGGGTCTCTGTTGTCCAAGATAGGACCACATTAGAAGAAGAGCACATATTATTTGAATCCTGTTAGGTTCCTTTGTATGTGATTAGGTTCCCCCCATGTGACATCATATTTATTGCATGGATGAATAATACAACCCCAAGGTGGAAGTGTACAAACATGTGCAAACCTCTATTGGCCCAGACCAGACATACTATACTGTGTAGCATTGACATATGCTTATATACTAATTCGTTAACAAGATGGAGATATGTTGATTACACATATTTTGCCTTCGAATTAGACTCACATGTGGAAGAGGAATGAGGAATGGGACTCATATGGTCCTGCTTTCTTTTCTTGCTTTCTTTTCTGTGTGTGTGTGATATGTTGATCACACTAAACCAACGTGGTCTTGCTTTCTTATGTGTGATTGTGTGAGTTAATTGTGAGAGTAAAACATGTGCAATTAAACTTTCTCATTTAGGTGGTAATGCATGCACTTGAATCAATAGTTCAAGGCATTCTCTATTGGGTTGTTCAACAGTAAGAATATAAAATGATTTTTGGAATTTTGGTTTAATTTTTATGAGAATAAACTCATTAATATTCCTCCTTTTATTATTGTTCTTCGAAGCATATCATAATTGTGTCAGATTCCTGGTGCCAATCCGTTTCCAGCGGAGAGGTAAACCATATGTTCTGTTTGTCCATACACATTTGGAATCATGTTCAATAATAATATGAATCCATTGCATTTTTCACTTTTCAGGATGTTCCATTTGCCATGATTGTACATATTCTTTACATATTGCAGCATCTCGTGTGATGCCATTGAATATTATAACGTATACTGCACAGACTGACTCCCAACAATATCATTTTCATAATTTGCTTTTTGGGGACCCTTTAACAGTGGCAGTACTTTGGCGAATGGTAAGTGTCAATCAATGACTTTAAGCTCCAAAGTGAAATAGGGGCAAAGGAAGCCATTATCCTGAGGGTTGGCCAACCTTTTGATGATTTGATGCCCTTTGTATGTCTTTCTCTCTTGATAGATGTAAATTTCAAAAGATTTTACTCACATGAAAGTGACGACCCATTTCCTAGACTTCTCAGTTAACCCAACGAATGGAGAAAGGCATTTAAAAAACAATAATTAGAAATGCTTGATATACTTTTATTTTAAAAGCATATTATATAAGATTTATAAAATCATGGACACCCTAATTTATCAGCAAGATTCTCAGTTGATCACATTACTTAATAAAATATGTTGATTTTACAGTAAATCTCAGTTATTTTATGAAAGAATGTGAAAACAAAAAATGAAAATATAATACAAAAATAACAACTTTCAGGGAAAAAAAGTTACTGTACATAATAATATATATTTCACACATGTATATACAAGTTAAATTATTTCATATGACATGAATGAATGGAATCAATTAGTTAGAATTATCCATGGGTAGAATTTTAAAAATCAAATCAGTTGAATTGATTTAATTTTTTATTCAATCTTAATTCTAATTTGATTTAATTCATGAATTCTTTTAATTTAATCATTTTAATCAACTGAGCTAATTGAATCATAATTTAATGATATTTTTTATTGATTGTCTTGTCTAATCTTTGAATAATGATAATGTTACCAATACAGAACTTCTTTTTTTGGTAGATGTCACCTATGCATACATATACATATGATATGAAGAGTGATACATGGGGCTATCCTTACTCTTGAAACCATCCAATCCAATGCATAGTTATACCATGGATTCCTTTGTGTTGTCACAAATACCCTATTTTAATTTTTAAAGCTTCTCTTTCTCTGAAAAGTGTCTTGTGGTAATATCATTATCGGAGAAAAACAAATTCTTTTAAAATTTAATAAAACTATTCAGATCTTTCATCTAATTTTAAAATCTACACAAATTTTTTGAAATATAAAAAATACTATATTTAATTTAAATTTAAAAATTTTATCAATAAAATAATAAAAAATATGATTATAAATTTAAATTAAATAATATCAAATATTTTAAATATTTTATGATTAAAAAATTATTTTAATCATGTTCAAAGAGTTAAAAGATATTATATTTCTATTAAAATTAATTTTTTCAGTAGTCATGATTTAATTATTTGAATTTAATTAAATATATATTTAGTCATAAAATATTTAAAATATATTATATTAAATTTAAATTATATAATTATTTTTTCATTATTTTTATGAAAAAAATTAAAATTAGATTTAAATTTTATATCTTTTATATTTGAAGAGATAATGATTTTACGTTTAGGTTGAAGATACAAGTAATTTCGTCCAAATTCAGATGTGGGGATGCTTTTCTCTAATTATTATTATTATTCGGCACTGTTTGGTGCAAGCAGTCTATGTGGGCTTTTTTGACTCTTTCTTTTTTCTTTGCAGCCATAGAATAACAGAAAAGCAAGTGAAATAGAATGCGTAAAAGTTACCCTAATCTATGGGCAACCTTTGACATTAATTCTGACCCTTCTAGCTTGCGAATGGCTTGACTGTAAAATTATGGGATAATATTTTTGTATTTAATATTACATATAAATCCCCACTTAATATATGATAAATTTTAAATTAGAATAACAATACATAGGAAAGTACAAATATATCTAAGTGTATGTTTTTCATATGTTCATTTTTTTTAATATATATTATTATATGTGAAAATCGGTTTGACCTGAACAGACCTGCGAGTAGTCCGAGAGCGGCAAGAGGTCTAGTTCGAGGAACGTACCAGGTTGTATCGCGAAGAAACCTCGTGAACTCGGACTCGTATGCGAGAAAGCGAGCTCGACCTCTCCATTCCAAAGAACGGACACGCCCATAGGCTAAACGATCTGGCTAATAAAGTATGATCAGCGACCTGAGAGTTCGCTAGACAGAAGACCAAGTCATACCTATCCCCAACAGACAAATAGGACCCGCTTATAGAAGACAATCTGTAGTAGCCGAAAAAAGAGATTTAATCTGTATATGTAGTCTTGTACAATAAATATTGATGTAATGGATTTATTGTATATATAATTACCATTGTAACCTTCTCTCCTCTATAAATATGAGGAAGGAATCCTTTGTACAGGTAGAAACTCTGTCAAAATTGAGAGAGAAGAACCTGAGTGCTGTAACTTTGTGAAAATCACCATCACAATAATACGTTACTGTGGACGTAGGATCCGGTGATACCAAAATTTGCTCGAATCACGTTAAATCTTGTGTCTCTTTTTCTATTATTTCCTTTATTTTTGTTTATTTTACTATTTTGTTGTACTAAAACCGGATAAAGATCAGAAATCTGATAAGAATTCCTTCCCGTTGATTGAGATTTAAACTCTCTGTACGAACCAAATTTTACCATCAATATATATCATCTATATTTATTAGAATTAAATAAAAACAATAATAATTAGTATAATCCAATCTAACATTACTCCAAGCATTGTTGTAAAAAGAAGCGGGAAGTTCATAGATATTGGGTAGAGGGCTCCGCGATGCATGTGAATCGATTTATTTGTCTTTCCCAATCAAATGAAAAGCATTTGCTTTATTTCTTCCGCATATCTTGTGTTCATTAATTAGGACTCCACTTTGCAATCCCGCAGCCACAGGTTTATGCTCCTAATTGATGTTGCACGGACATTAACACGTTGACACGAGGACACGATATTTTCAGAAGTGTCGGATTATTTTTACATAATAAATGAAGTGTCGATATCGATAAGTGTCAGAAATAGAAACATTTTCAACACGCGAATACAACTGCTATATGAAGTGTCGGTGCATCACTAGTCCTAACTTATCATTAATCCATTAATTTCCTTGTCACCTTCCAATCTAGTTGCCTCTGCTGTATGATTTGTCACTTTGTCCTACCATTCAAGCATAGGGATATTTAAAAGCTGAACAAGTTGCTAACTAATGTAGTCCTGTCAATAATTATTCCTCTTCTGGTAGGTTTTGGTATTTCTTCATGCTACTTATCATTGATGTTGATTTCTATTCATGCCACTTTATTACTACCAATAATGTTATTCATATGCTGTGTCATAAAAACTATCTGTTATATGAAGATTAAATAATCAATTAATAATTAATTATAATATTTTATAGAGATATTTATTTATATTTTTAAATTTTTTATAATTAATTATATATAATAAATTTGATTAAATAAAAAATTATTTTAAATAATTTTTATTTTATTTTAAATTATAAAAAAATATTCAAATTTATACTCATATTAATCTTATTTTTTTTCTCTTTTCTTTATTATCCTTACTTTGATGATAATAATAAAATCTCATTTTCTCCCTATTTATGTATTATCTTTTTTAATAATTTAATATTAAAAAAGATTTTTCTATACATCATTTGAATAAAAATAGATTTTATATAATTCATTATTAAAATATATTATATATAATCAATTATTTAAAAAATTATTATATATAATCAATTATTTAAAAAATTATTATTAATAATCAATTATAAAAAAATAAGTTATAAATAATTAATTATCAAAATATATTATATATAATCAATTATTTTAAAATCCATTATTAATAATTAATTTTCACACCGTTATATCAAATAAGCCATATTTTTTAAGTTGTGTAAACAGTTGTTTCTCTTAAAAGAAGGACATAGCTCAAATATTTTTAAAATTTTAATGTAATATTCAGAGGCAAAGCCCCTGAGGGGGGTATAGCCACAATTTTTTAAAATTAAAAACATTTCCCTATATTTTTTAAAATTTTTAAAAGATTTACATCTAAATCTCAAAAATTATAACTTTTTCGTACAAATTCTTAACAAATTATTTTTTTAACCCCTAAAAAACTTAATGTCTAGTTTAGTCCCTCGTTAGTGGAACTTGACTTGTAAATATATACTCCCTCCATTCTTTTTTAAAATTCTTTTTGTTTATCATTTTAGAAACTAAAGAATATACTTATTATTTTTTTTTTCTAATTTTATCCCTATCATTTAATAAATATTTAACCACTTCACACATCAATTATTTTTTTTAATAAATGACGAATTAGTAAAATACAATCTTTTTTTCCTAAAATTAAAGTTATTTATTAATTTTCTTGGAAAGTATATGATAAAAAATAACAAATTTTAAAATTGTTCAGAAAATTAATTTATTAGCTCCAATTGTGAACTAGATCCTCCAAACCGGATATAAAATATATCATTCTCATCTCAATTTATACTTATAAAGTTTGCTAATTAGGTGAGCCAAACTCGCAAATAACAATGTTCTAAGCTTAAATCCAGAATTATGTCTCAAGTTTAAACTGTCTGTTAAAAAAAATAAAAATTGTGAGAAGATGGTAGCCGTAGCGTAGGGCCAACACGGACATGGACAAATTCTGGACCCCCACAGCGGGCAAATCAACTGCCATCGTCTGACAATGGCAAAAATTAAAAAAATAATAAAATAAAAGAACCAGAAATGTCTGACTCTGACATTTTTGACCATTTCTCTTTCTCGAAAATACCCTCCAGCCTTTGACCGGATCTCAACCGTTCATTTCCCATATTACCACTTGTTATTAGCTAATAATAGTCTTCATTTAATTGATATATAAGAAGCTAGGATTAGATTAGACTCTTCTCCTCCAGTTGCATCGAATCGAATGTCAAAACTGCTCCTGCCTCACTTCATCTGCTTAAGAAATTTCTCATGGTAGTTGATGAATATTTTGATGTTATCACTCCTTACCATGAGAGATGGGAATTTGACTTCTACTCATTTACACAATAAATATGAGGATATAATGAAATATAGATTATATTTAGAATATTTATACTCAGTCTTTGCAGAATTAGATCACTTTAAGAATATTAAAATGGAAATCAAATTGAAATATTAATCATAAATTTTTTTAAAGTTCACTGTAAAGAAATTAAGTAAGCGTTGAATTTTACTCTTCTAAAATATAAAAAATATTTTACACAAGTTTATAATTATCATTGTTAACAAAAAAATTAAAGATTCAAAATTTAATAAATAATAAATAATTAAAAATAATTTTTAAATTCTTAATTATCCATTTTTTTTTCATTTTTTTATCAACTACTATAATCATACGTCTTATTCTTTACAATGCAACTTACATTTTAAAAATCCATTATCGGCTATATTTCTTCTTTTTTAATTAAAATATTTTGATATATTATTTTACTCATCAAGAAATGACAAGCTATTAATACACATATACTTGTGTACTTGAATTCAACGAATACAAGAGAAAAAGTCATAAAGCCCTTCATCGGATATAATTGTACCGTTAAAAATGTTGTCTAAGATATTCTCACTTTTTTTTTAGTATAAAGTGGTTACATTTTATAAGATAATTATATGAGAAAGTTTGATTTTTTAGGAGATTGGATGCTCTCATCAAATTATTTTTCTTATATCAAGATTTGTATTTTTTATTTGATTTATTTATTTTAAGATTTTTAAAAAAATAATTCAACTATAAAAACACTTAGCCTTCTCAAGAGAGACCCAAGTCTCCATAAAATTATCCTATTTTATAAATAAAAATTATACTTAATTATTAACACTTAAATGTGTAATTAGTACTTTAATAAATGTAGTTAATAAATAACACAAAAGCTTAATCATATTTTGTAATTGATGTATGAAATAGGATTTAACTTTTATAAAGTGCAAAATGCACTTTAAAAATTAAAATGCGTCTTTACTTTATAGTCTTAATTAAAAAATCAAAGACTCAAAATTTTAATAAATAAAAAATTAAAAAATAAATTTTAAATTTATAATTATTTATTCTCTTATGTTTTATCAATGATGCAAATACAACTTATACCACGGAAGAACATGAAAAGGGCAGGATAATTTTTATTTTCAAGGGCAACTAAAGCAATGATTAGAAAGAACCCAATTTAAATACGAAAAATTTATGAAGGGCAAGTATGACTTTTCAGTATGTGGTACACAAAACAATGGGTGTCATGGGACAATAACAAATGGAGGATTTACAGATAATCATCCCCACTTCACAACCCCCCCTTTTGTTAAAAAGATTTTGTTCCTTTTTTTTTTTTTTCTACATATATATATATATTTTTTCTTTTCATGGTGAATGAAATTGAAGGCCAATGGTCCTTCCCAGCAAAAGCTCCAGCTCATCCGCTTAGGTCGGATCTATTTTCTGCCACTCTTCACTTTCCTCCTTTGATTTCATCACACGCCACCTGGAAACACCTTTTTATCCTCTCGAGCAAAATTTTGCAAAATCCCAAACAGCAAAAACAAAAACATTGAGGAAAAAAAAAAAATACTTTACAAGGTTTTCTACACAGAATAGCCCAGAAAAATCTCATCTTTCATGCCGAAATTACCTTGCGAATCTCATATTGCATCTTCCTCTTCCATTCCTGAGCTGGGTTTGTGTTAATGGGCAATGTTACTGCAAGTGTGGCTGCAAAATTCGCATTTTTCCCGCCAGACCCACCAACGTACGACGTTTTTAGAGACCAGGATGGGAGGCTTGTCTTCTCGGGAGTCACTGCCGACAAGAACATGGATGTTCATCACCTTGAGACGAAGGCTGGGAATAAGGTTGTTGCCACCTTTTGGAAACATCCATTTGCCAGGTTCACGTTTTTGTACTCCCATGGCAATGCTGCTGACTTGGGTCAAATGCACGAGCTTTTCATTGAGCTCAGAGCTCATCTTCGCGTCAATATTATGAGGTATATTTTTGCATTTTTTTTTCCTGGCTTTTTGTTCTTCTGCAACATAGAGTTGAATATATCTTCTTCACATGTGTATTTATGATTCAATGATTAGATGGGCTATCTGGTTTTTATTCTTATCTGTTTGGCTGTGTGATATTTGATATTTTGATTAATTTGAGCTTAAATACTTTTCACTTTCCCTTTTCTTCTGCGTTTTAACAATTTCTTTCCCGTTTTGCTATCACCGCATATTTTTGTCATGCAATTTCTCGTCTGTAAAGCCCGTTTTTCTGATATAAATATTGCTTCTTTTTTCTAGTTTGTGTTTGCTACTCATCTTTTGTGTTTTTCTTTACCTCTCCTCCTTATCATGGCTTGCCTTTGCATACACGGAATAGAACATTTTGAATGTGAATGTGAATGATGTTAAAGAATATGATGGTTATTTGCCTGGCATATCCTTATGCTCTTCATCGACGTAGGATACCTGGTAAAAACGACGTTTATGTCAGTAGATGCGTTAGGTTTTCTAGGCGTTTACTCTCATCTTACATAAAAGTCGTTGCTTTAATGTGTATGTCATCTCAGGGATTATATATCTTGTTTAACTTCTGTCAGATATCATGAGTATAAATTATGAAGTAAAAAATCTGAGCACTTTCTGAATAATTTTCTTGGAACTTTTGTTATATCGCAGCTATGACTATTCAGGATATGGAGCATCTACAGGTAAGGTTAGTAATCCCTGTGATTCATTCCCCCCGCCCCTCCCCGATTTAATTTTTTTCCCTGTTGTTCTAGGCTTGTTTGGAAATTCTCTTAGCCTCAAAACATTACGTGAAATAAGTTTTGGGATATTCTGAGGGCTGGGCAGAATGTGAAAAAAAGATAATTGAAGAAAGCAAGATTGTTAATTTCATCTAAATTCTCTGTTTGTCTCTAAATCAATCCCTTTGCTGACCTTACTCAATAACTCGGGTGAATCTCTTTCCAACTATGATAGCCATCTGAGTTCAACACATACCATGACATAGAGGCTGTATATAATTGTTTGAAGAGTGAATATGGAATCAGACAAGATGAATTGATTTTGTATGGTCAATCGGTTGGAAGTGGGCCCACACTACATTTGGCTTCTAAATTACAGAGATTGAGAGGTGTTATTCTTCACAGTGCCATCCTTTCAGGCATAAGGGTCCTGTACCCTGTCAAGATGACATTTTGGTTCGATATATTCAAAGTAAGTTTCACCTGGGTATTCTTCATGATTATTACTCTGGGTATAATATCTGTTTGGTATTGACAAAGGCCTTTTTTTACTATTATTTCAGAATATAGAGAAAATACGACATGTCAACTGTCCGGTGTTAGTAATACATGTATGAATATCTTTCCTCCTATGGTTCTAATCTTTTTCTTTAATTATGTTTCCTGAAGAGAGTTCTATTTCTATAGTTCCATATCTTTGCAACCACTGACAATGAGTTATTGATATGGAAGGATTCTATGCTTTGAAGAGGATAAAAAGGAAAAAGAATCGCAAAGGTTCAATAGATTGAATTGTAAGGAGACAATAGTTAAAAGAATTGCTAAATTTTATGTAATCTGTGTGTTTGATTGCAAATGTCACACAATGCATACGGTTTGAATTTATGGGAAAAAATGAGAATAAGAGAGGTTTTAATCTTCTAAAGTCTTGGGTTATTCTTCCACTTCCTAGGTAAATGTTGTAAATAGGGAAGCATAAGTTACATGAGTATTTAAGTTTGTTTACAGTCCTGTAGTTTATCAAAAATCCTAAGATCTATGTTGAAAAGTGGGAACACTAAACTATAGATTCTGGACTAAATGCAAATGTAAAACTCTGGTTGGTCTTGCTTTTGCCGTGTTTTTTATATCCAATCTTGAAAGTTGAAATCAATAGATGTAATAAATGTGTAGATTTCAGAATACCAACAGAATGCACTCTGCCTGTCTTTTGAATTTTCAGAAGCCGTGGTTGGACATAGAGCTCCATTGGAAATAGAAAGCATCATATAGCATAGTAGCTATCTCTGTAAATGGAGCCAATTTCAAGTAGGAATTATAGGCTATAGTCTTCCTTATAAATGCTAGGAATTCTTTGATTTTTCTCAACTCTTGTGTTGTTTTTCAATGTTGCCTTGTGTAATATTTCATGAATTCTGTACTGAGTAATCTATGTCAGACACGTTATTAGATTTGATGTTTGTTTCAGTTGTGAATCTATGTAGTATTTGACGAATTAATGCAATTCTCCTGTACTAATATTGTCTGCTAATGGATTCTAAGCAGGGAACAAGTGACGATATTGTTGATTTTTCCCATGGAAAGCGATTGTGGGAACTTTCTAAGGAAAAATATGACCCCTTGTGGGTTAAGGGAGGCGGCCATTGTAACCTGGAAACATATCCAGAATACATCAAGCACTTGCGCAAGTTCATAAACGCCATGGAGAAACTCACACTCACAAATCAGAGAAAGCCACCAATCACTCAAACTACCAGTATCACTGAATCCAAACATAACAAATGCTTGAGATTTAGTAAAAAATAGCTGAACCTTTATGAGATTTTGGATTTTAGGACATCAAACCCAACCGAAGGAGTTCACATCCTCTGTTGATTCATGGATTCAGGTTTGGGCAGCCAAGATATTGATTGAATTTGGGAAAAGTGTCTTTGATTAAGAAATCCTGTTCATCAGATAGCCATTTTTTAGGTGGAGAACTTCATAGTTCTGAGTGGTCTTTACCTGTGTGTAAGTGTCATGTTAACATAGTTGAGTTTATGTATAGGCCATATCTTCATTGTTGTCCTTAGTTGGAACTACATTGCATAGGTGAAACCTGAAAGGGCCTATTTACTAGTTTTTCTTGCATTGAAAGAGAATATCCATAATGTCTTAAAAGAGCTGTGATGTTTGCACAACTTTACTTGCGTTTGGGTGTGAAAAGATATGTGATTTAATTGATTGGGCTAACAATGTTTCTCATATTTAAACTACTGAGTGCTATGCTGATCAAGCACCGCCGGCATGCCAACGAGGGTTTTAATGTGTTGATATTGAAGCCTTGTTTGCTTTACAATTCTAGAGCTGATGCGATTTCTTTAAGCCCAACATTGTTGAGATGTAAAAATCTCATGCCTCATGTTCCCGAATCACTTTTATATTGCTGAGTATTTTTAAGGACATCTTATTTGAAAATGTTTTAGGAGAATGTTAGATTTTTATTTTTGATTTAAATTTTAAAAAAATTACTTAAAAAATGTTGATATTCCTTGATAACAATTTTAACCTTATATTCTTTCAAAATATTTTTATGAAGAGGTGAATATTTTATATTTTCATGACATAAGAATATTGTAATTATAGAAAAAGATTATTTTGTTTAATATTTTATTATCATTATTATCTCAATTCATTATAACTTATTGATATTAATTATTGTTCGTCATTATTTATTATCATTGATTATTATCCATTTTCATTTATTATCATTGATAATTTACTATTCTTAACCATCGCTTATTCTCATCTACCGTTGTTGATCATTACTCATTATTATCTAATGTCGTTAATTATCATCTACAATTGTTGATTATCGTCTATTGTTGCTAATTGATTAATTTTTTAGTATTGATTACTTAATTTTTGATAAAGATATTTTGTCATTTGATAATATTTTTTTAAAATATGTAAATTAATTAAAACAATAATATAACATTTTGAGGAATCCTTTTTAATTGAATTATATATGGTAACATGACATTTTTGGGAATATTAAAATTTCAGGAATGTATGATTCCGCAATTCAAATGCTATTTTAAAGGAATGCAATATTTCTATGTTTAGTCTCTCTCTCGTAATGTTAAATATTTTTAGCTTATAAATAGTGTTTAACTCTTTTTTACATTTTAAAAATATTTGATGAATTAGTTTTTTGAGGGGAAAAAAAACCTTTGACTTGATAAATTTCATGGAGTAACTATAGCTTCTAAAACAATAGCTTTCATTTTTTTTTTAAATTTATCCTTCTTATTTTAATTAATTAACAGTCCATAATCTAATTATGAAAACTCTATCATTATTCTTTTTCCACAAAATCAAATGGAATAAAAAAAACTTATACATCATTACATATTTGGTATATGTTTATTAATTCAACATAAATAAATAAAAAATAAGTAAGTAAATAAATAAATAAATATGTGATGTAATAAAATAAAATAAATTAATTTTTAAATAGTTATATTTTTATTTTAAATATTTTAATTATATAATATAATTTGATCTTAAAATAAATATAAATTAATTTACTTCATATATCTATTAATATTAATAAATCTTTTTTATACCATTTTATATTTATGACCTACTTTAACAATAAAACTTATCTAACACTTCTAAATTTTAATACAATCAAACTATTGAATTAATTTTTAACTAATAATTAATAAAATAATTAATAACTAATTTATCAATGAAGTAGTCTACGACTATTTAGGCCAAACATAGTCTTAAATATTATTCATTAACATAATTAAATGTTTTTGATTGAGTTAACAATCATTAATTTCCATTAATTATTAAAATATGATGTGCCCATACTCTCAAACAATTTCCTTTTCGGTTTTAGTTTATCCTATACACTTTGAAAAGCAATATCTCCTTTCTTAAATGCTAAATATGATAGTAAGAAGGGACGAATTATAGGAATGAGTATTAAATAATAAGATGAAAACATGAAGGTACAACCTTAATTAGAGTTCATAATTTATGGATGATTGGCACACATGCACTTTGTCTACCTAATGAATATTA